>PVIC010003342.1:0-69663 GCA_004025085.1 Thryonomys swinderianus
CACCTCTCCCCAAAGAGTCCTAACTAAAAATTCCTGTGTGCTTGTTATGTGACTTGATTTTCCATTGGATCCCAATTTAATCAGTATTACCTTAGCAAATATATTTGTTGTAATCTTATTGGTTGATCATGGTTTTGTCCATTTTGTGATTTTTAATTGTACCAATATTACCTAAGCAACTGTATTCGCAATATTACTGGTTGACTGTAATCTTGTCCCACCTTAAACTCACCTCACCTCTTGGCTTTGCTCCATAAAACCCCCGTGGGAAGTGAGGTGCGTTGGCCACACATTTTAGGGTTCTCCCCGTCTCCCTTAGGCAGAAGCTTTCTTTCTCAGTACAGTTTTTCCTGCTCTTAACCTCTGTCACTTACAAAATTCATTCTCTGATTTTAGAGAACACAAACTCGCATTTCAGGTATCTAGCAGGTAGGGAGCCAGACTTGCTCCCCTGTGTGAACAACACAATAGAAAGATGCAAAAGTAAAAATACTGTAGTTAAAAATCTTCACAATGCTGTTTAAGTATCATCTCAGGGTAAGAGGACAGCTCTGCGTTAGAATGAACGCTTAATTATTGTCAGAATGCTCAATCATAACCTCACCACTTTAAAACTGTATTTTGTCACCTTTAACCATCTGGGGCTAGAGAACATAAAACACAGTATCTGACACATCACAGAAAGTTGTATGATTCTCTTCAAAAAGGAGAACAAATATGTCTATTTCTGTTCCAGATCCGAACAATATATACTTGCATCCCATTTACTATGATTCATTTACATTTTGCTGAATTCTGTCTTTGTCCATTTTCATCATTCAAAAGATGAAAAAAACATCAACGCCAACAAAAAGCCCTCAAAAGATGCTTTCAGATGAAAAAGCAAGAAAATAAGCCCATGAATTAGCAAAGCAGCATCCCAGTTGGACAACTGTGGCAGCTATATCTCTTCTCATCTTGTCCAAGAGTTAATTGTACCGCAGAAATTAGACATCCAGCCTGCACTCTGCAGACGGGCGCCCGAGCCGGAAGCAGACGCTGAATACCAACGCTGCCTTGTGATTCTTTTCACATGGCTACGCTTTTGACATTTCCCTCAATATTCTACCCAGTTGCAATGTGACTATGACAACAGCTTTTTGTAGGCATGACTGGCACATCCGGAGTGAGTGGCAGGCACTGGAGATCTGCAAAAAGTCCCTTTGACGGCCCCAGAAAGCCCGCGGGTGTCCACGCGGCCTTTGCATACATACTTTAACTACAGGGCGTGAAAACCTGGAACCGTGATGACAATTTCAGGGGCTTGACAGGCTGTTCTCTGACCCGCTCTAACTTGATAATGGCAAAGCCTCGGACACAGAGGGGACTGATAGCCGCACCCTCCCCTCTGCCTCCCGGTCCTTTCAGTGTTTATACAGGGTTTTTACACATGGACACAGATAAACTTAACATAATATTTATTTGATCCGGGCAAGGACAGATTATAAAAAACTACACTGACTAGATCTAGATGAACAAAATTTTCCTGGCTCTTTTTAATTTCTACACTCAAATCTCCTCCCGAGACTCCCAAAGTTTCTCCCAGGGAAAGCCAGGAGGTAGGAATCAGACTGCCTGGAGTCACTGAAGGGAAAACCTCTGGCTATCAGTTAGTGGGCAGAATCGAGTCTTTTCTGGAAGTGCCAATTACTGCTGTTTCTCTGTTAACTGTGCTTCAACAGAAGAATAACATATCATTTTACCCTAATATCTTAGAAAACAATATTTAAAATAACCCTTATTTTTGGCAAGGATGCAGAGAAAAAGACTACCAAAGATGATGGTGGGAACGTCAGTGGGAAAAATCTTTTTAAAAAGCAACAAGACAAGGCCCAGAGATTTAGCTCCGTGCTTCCAATGCCTGCCTAGCAAGCGCAACCAAGAATGTGTGTATGTTCTGAGTTACTGTACTGCATGACAGGTATGTAAGGAAAAGCAAAGTTACCAAATTGGAGTGTAACTTACGCCCACCAGCACCAGTATCACATACCACAGTGCCAGGTGTGGTGGCTCATGCCTGTCATCCCAGCACTGGGAGGCAGAGGCAGGAGGATTGCTCAATTTGAGGTTTGCCTGGGCTACATAGTGAGCTCAGGGCCAACCTGAACTACAAAGCAAGACCCTGTCTATAAAACAAATTAAAAAACCAAAACAATACAAGACAATATATGACATGACGTTTTCATCTTCCTGGTATTCTTTTATGAATGCTATCCTATGTTTTCAAAGCCTCGAACATCAGAATTTCAAATGTCTGTGTGCGTTATGTTATATGAATATATACATACATTCCTTGTTTACAGACTGAATTCTTTTTCCCTGTGACTAGGTAGTTAAATGAATCAGTTCCTAAATAAAGAATTGTGTATAATAGATACATTACAATACTCAGACAAAGAAACGATCAAAGTAAACTCCAATTTGGTAACTGCTTTTATTTACGTAACTCATGCAGTACTGTAACTCAGAACACAATAAAAGTATACTAGCATACTATATGGCACAGTCAGCAACATAAAATTACTGTATAAACAAGGTGCTCTGGACAAAAAAACCCCCTGCAGCTCTATAAACTAGATGTAGAGAACTGTACCCTAAAGAAGGTGGATCAGAAGTCTGGTGACCAGTTCGAAGTCTGAACAGTCATTAAGCTGGTGTTTTGTTAAGCAAGGAATGTCTGCACCACAGTTTTCAAATGGTTCTATTCAGAAACACTCCCACTGTTTTCATTAGCACTGTTACAAGTGCTCCACAGAACATCCTCAGAAATACTTTTATGTAGCATTCCCAATCCTTACGAAAGATTCCTAAACGTGAAAATACAACGACTGGTAAAGCTTACTTTCAAGTATCTCAGGAATTAAGAAATCATTATCAGCAAACCAATTTCTGAACCAGAACTGTACTAGGCGTTCACTTACTAGGATAAATATACGCGGTGAAAAACTGGTCCCTTAGTACAGAGATTCCCTTTGGGAAATCAAATCAGATAGCATACCTAATTAAGCACTGACACAGAAAGGAGAAATCAGGTCCTATCAGAAGGACACCCATCTGAAGCAAAGGCAGTGGCCGCCGACTTGGCCATCTCTGCCCCAGAGCCAAGATTCTCCTTTCAGATCCACTGATGCGTAAGACTCGGGACACGTTCTCACCATCCCTGGATGGCATGAATTTGCCTCTCTTCCCAGACCCACTTTTTTAAAGAAAAACCCAAGTTTCTAAACTTGCAGAATACAGTGATATCATACTCTATGGGTGTCGAATATTTTTTTATTTCTGATGGCTTTGAAAACATGAGTAATTATCTGGAATCCATTCTATAGCAAAACATAATTAGCCTTAAAATTTCAGATTTTAGGGGCCAGTAAATATGATATACTATGTTTCAACTTATGCATTTGGAAAAAACATTTAAAATCCTAATATGCATTGTTAACAAAGGAACAGTATTTTTCAACGTTTATTTGAAGGAAAAAAATATATTTTCATGGTCAAAACGATTTAGTAAATATTGAGAGTGAAGAAAGTTTGAACCGAGTATTGAACACATTAGAAGAAACCATGAAGCAGCAGCCTGCCGCATTTCTACAAAGATTTAACCACAAACTCTGCTTTCTTTATGTCACCTTGTGTTCTGGCTACTGCACAAGGTTCCCCAAGCATCTCCAGTATTCTATGGAACATGCTGTAGGAAATGTTTCTGTCTCCTAGGAGTTCTCAAACATTCTGAGCTTAGGTCCCATTTATATTCTTTAAGAATTGTCTACGGCCTCAAAGAACTTTTGGTTATGGACACTACGCCAATAAATATGTACTGTATTAGAAATCAAAAGATAAAAAAAAATTAAAACACTACAGGGCCTGAGGATATAGGTCAGTAGCTTACCATGTACTTAGCATGTACAGGGCTCTGGGTTCAATTCTAAGGACCAAAAAATGTATAAATCAGTAAATAACACTAGTAAATCTATTAGATATAAAATACATATTACATGGTACAAGTTAAAAAAGATCTAGTGTGAAAACTGGCTTATCTCACAGCTTTATAAATCACTTTAACATCTGCCTTAACAGAAGACATGAATTTACCTGTTTCTACACGAGGTTCTGACACGCTGGAAGTCTACCAAGAAAATGCAGGAGTAGCCTTTTCAAGTAACTGTGGGTATTTTTTCTGATACTGTATCAAAACTCAACACAGGTAGTTCCTGTATTGTCTGTTGCAGTGTGAAATCTGAAGCCATATCAATAAACTTTTTGCATTCATCTATGTGAAAATGCATCTATATGGTCTATATGGCACTTTGAATGGATCCTTTCTCCATGCAGAATTTTCTAACAGTAGGCATTGTCCTTTTTGAAAGTATCGGCTCAATAAATTATGTGAATCTTTCGAATGTTGACACATTTCATTATGTAATATAAAAAAAGAATTACTTTTGTGAACATCATCATTGATCTCATCAGAAAAATCTTTAAGCATTGGAGAGCTGTCAAGCTCACAATTACAATTACTTGGCAGTTACACGTTTTCCAAAATCTGAATCTTTGCTCGGAAGTTTTAACTTTATCACCGGCACCACAGACTGTCCACTGGTTAAAGTGACAGGCTCGCTGTGTGTGCTTGTTAGGAAATGCCTGTCAGACAGCTCAGTACAGGCCACCGCACTGTCACTGCTTCAGTTCACAACTATCCCATGAGGAACAGCAGTGCTCTTCCCGCAGACGGCCGCCGGCCTCCGTGTGGGGCAGTCCTCACTTATTCACAGGCACTTCCCACTTCCGCACACAGTAGTGTGCAAAACATGAGCTCTGAACATTTACATTTTAGTTAAATTACTAAATTTCTACTGTTCATACAGGTTATTCCTAAATGAAGGTAGCTTTTAATTTTATTTTTTTAAACTGTAAGTACATGATGCTAAAGAATAAAAGGCCAAAAGTAATTTGGTACCAATATCTTGATTCATGTAGTTTTATCTAGCATAAGTTTAACCATAAGGAAAAAGACAGTAATTATATATTACAGTAATAGAATTTTTACCTTACAGATTACCTAAAAGGCTCCCAGGGATCCCCAGGAGTCTGTGAACCACCTTCTGGGAATTGTTGCTTTCACCTAAAATCTAGTTCAACCAAAGGATTCTCTGGGGAAAAGAAAGGCAAGTTCTAATCACCGCTTTACAGCTCCTCTCTGGCGTGTTAATCCGTGCACGGCAGGTCCGTTTGCCTGCAAATCTCATTAGTTTGCCCTTCTTAGAAAGCCCCGGAACCCCCTCTCAGAAGCACACTTATGTGTGTAGAACCAGTGCCTCTTCCATGTGGTCACAGCCATGAAAATGTATTTCCCTGCTCACGAACAAAAAGATGGCATGTTTCTCTTGCTGGCTCCGGTCCTACTGGAAGCATGAGAAATGCTGCGACTTATCTACAACTATGATGTGCCAAAAGATATTTGGGAGTTCGGTGGTCTGTCCGCAGCTCAAGAGTGCCGAGCTCACATAGCCGGGCGGATCTTGGCGGTGAGGAAGGCATGGCCAACCTAACCAGACTCTGTCAGTCTTTAGCCAAGTGAAGATGCAGCAGCCTCATTTAGGGCAACTTTGAGAGAATCTATTTTGAATCACATTTCTACAGCAGTGATTCTCAAAATACGATTATTGACTCATATCAGAATCATGTGTGCAGTGCTTTTTAAAATGCATATTCTTATGGGCCAGAGGGTTAGCTCAGTGGTTCCGGCGCCTGCCTCGCAAGCACAAGGTCCTGAGTTCGATCCCGGAAACCACATACAATGCTGGGCATGGAGACTCATGCCCACCAGCCATCAATACCACATACCACAGTGCCGGGTGTGGTGGCTCATGCCTGTCATCCCAGCACTCGGGAGGCAGAGACACAAGATTGCTGAGTTCGCAGCGGCTTTCCTGGGCTACCTAGTGAGCTCAGAGCCAGCCTGAACTACAAGGTAAGACCCTGTCTCCAAAAAAAAAAAAAAAAAAAGAAGAATATTCTTAGCATGATGGTACACTATGTCTTTCCAGAACTCATTCTCTCATAGAAACAGCAAATTGAACAACTACCCATGTGCAACAATACTTTGAGAGGCAAGTCTCACCAAATTCAAGAAGGGTAAAATATAAAATAAAATATAAATAATAATAAAATATAAAATAAAAAAGATACTCGTATCGAGTATCTTTTCTGATGACACAGGCTTAGGTGAGCAAGAAAGACAATTACAGCACAACTTACTGAGAAGTGGACTCTAAGACTTCAATTCATTGAAGATGCGAGTAGAATGGTAGTTGTTAGAGTCTGAGAGAAGGACAAAATGGAGAGATGTTGGTCAAGAGCATAAAAGCTCAATTAGACAAGTTCTGGGGTCAATTATATAGTGTTTACTAAGAGTCAAGAATAATTTACTAGTTAAAACGCTAAGAGAATAGATGTTAAACTTCTAAGAGGACAGCATTTAAGGTCAACATGAGTTGACAGATACATTAAATAATCTGATCTAAATATATGTAAGGTATGGAAAATAAAAAATTCACACCAGACACTGTAAACACATAAAATTTTTATTTTGTCAGTTATAGTTTAATACAACTGAAGAAAATGCACACCACTGAAACTCACAGGTGTGCTACTGCACAGAACAGGTATGAGACGATGGTGTCTAAATGACAGTGCAGGCTGAGCTCTGCACATCTTACACCGCGGAACACGGCTGCCGAGGGCTGTGGCTTGGAATTGGCATTTTTGTTTTTTGGTTTTTTTTTTTTTTTTTGAGACAGGGTCTCGCTTTGTAGTTCGGGCTGGCTCTGGGCTCACTATGTAGCCTAGGCAAGCTTCGAACTCAGCAATCCTCCTGTCTCTGCCTCCCGAGTGCTGGGATTACAGGCGTGAGCCACCACGCCCGGCTGGAATTGGCATTTTTAACAGACTGCGAATCCTGGGTATATTAGAACTTTAAAGGGCATCCTAGAGTAGTTATTCTTAAACTTAAAATTATCTTAAAATTGAAGAAACAGATTTCTGAGTGCCACAGTAAAGTTATCTAATTGGACCCATCTCAGCAAAAGCTAAACATCTGTATTTTCAAGACACTTCCAAATTAATTCCTCTGCCTATCAAAGGATTAAAATCCTACAAATGTTATAACTGTGTACAAGAAATCAACGTATAAAATCCAAGGTCAACAGACATACAGACTGCCTAGGAAACTCAGCCATCATTCAGACACAGTCTACCCAATAGCTGTAACTTCACCTCTTAAAACAACTACTCACCAGTATACTGTTGGATCTCATCCTTGTAAGTTACTCTCCTCATATCTTAAAATGCATTTAACCAGAATTTTCTACTCTTACATAAGTGCTAACTATACATAATCTGGCACTTTTTTTGTCTAATGCAAAATCCTTCAAGAAAAAATAAAGATACTTTTCACTTTCAAACTATCAAATGAGATTTTAGAAAACCACTGAATTTTCATGTTACACACTTAACATTAGAGATGACTAAATGTAAATGTCATGTCTATTAATGATCCTATCCCTGGGTTTTTTTTTTCAATGAAACAATGAGGAGGAAAATTCTGTGGCTATCAAAATAGAAATACACACAGGGAAAGGTAACAAAAAAGTACAGATCAGCTCTTCCAGATAACAGGAAAACATGTGAACAAGTCAGTTTCCTTCAAACTAACCCCTGAGACAGAGGTGTGCCTTTTACCAGCGGTAGGGTCACCAGCCTTAGGAAATACAAAGTGAAAACCAGGCTATCCTGTTGTCCTAGATGCCAAAATGTCAAATCTGCCAGTCACTCATGCAAAGATCCACAGCCCCAGGCAACAGACCCTAATGCTGTCCAAGAGCGTAGTCATTTGTGAGCACAGAGCAGCATTTCAGAAAGTCCATCACAAAGAACATCTCTTTAGAGGAATGTTAAGGTTAAGAGGGAGAAAAATGTTCTGGGTCATCTTAAGGTCAAACTGTGTCTGAAAACAAAATAAGTTTCTTCACTGTGGGAATTCTCTGTTCCCTTCCGCACTAAAGTGCATTAGACCTCTCCGGAGAAGGAGAAAAATCTCTCTGATACAGGGAGGTCAGGCAGTTGGGGAATGCTAAGGTGCACCCCTGGACTGTGAGGCAAGGAAGGGTCTAGAGACCAGGGGAACGGGGAAGGCATGCACCCAGCCCTCTAGCTTTTCTCCACCGGCTGTCTCAACTCTGAAAAAAAGATGACACTTACTAGTAAAGTGCCTTAGGATGACGAGGCGGGAAACACTGAATAGGAGCCAATTATCGCCCTCATTCCAGATGACCTAATAAGCCATCACAATGACTTGCGAAGCTTGGATACCTCATTTTTTTCTTACTACACTCTAACGTGACCGCTCCAATTTGACCTGGAAAATTTGTATCAGAAAGTACAAAGTACTTTCCTGCATACCTCCTAAACCCTAATATAAACTGATTGGATTTCTGCTTGTTTTCGTTTTTTCAATGACTACCATTTGCTTATAGATAAAATCCAAATTTCTCAGTCTAGTAAACAGTATCTCCAGTTCTTTCAGAAGTTTGGGGGTTTGTGATTAAGATTGTGGGCTTTTGAGGCATGATCTAAGTGTTAACTTTAATCTGCTACATCTTGAGTAAATTATTTCACTTCTGTGAACTTTGACTTTCAAAATGTGCCATGGGCCAGCAGGATCAGCATCTTTGGAGATTAGAAATGCAGAACTGTGGAATCCATTGTAAAACTACTGAACTAAAATCTGCACGCCTACAAGATCCTTGGGTGATACTTCAATGGATTAAACTTTGAGCGACGCTTCCTGAATTATCTTCAGCTCTTTTGCAGTTTGAAGGTAATAATATTGAAGAGTAAAATTACGAGAAGAAAATCATTTTCCTGCCCTGCTCCTCTGAATCCATTTCACTGTCCCAAAGCTTTCTCCATCCGCACATCACCCACGTCGGCGCCTCTCCCGAGCCTGCATCTCAGGGTCAGCCACTCTCAGACCTTCCACAAAGACTTTCCACATTAGAATTTCCGTCACTAGAATGTATCTGTTACTTTTCTTATTTTTGAGACAAAATACCCAACACCCCAAGTTCAAGGAAGGGAGGTTTACATTGCTTCCGATTTGTAGAGGTTTCAGTTTATAATTGGCTGGCTCCGAGGCAGAAAGGGTGCAGAGGGGCATCGCCAAAGGGAAACAGTCCATGATAAAGCAGGACAGAAGGAGGCGCGAGTGACAGGCAGCACGCACGGCAGCCCTCTCTGTCCCCTCATTCTCCAGGCCGCCCACCCTTAGGTCAGGAGGCGCTCGCCCTCAGTCCTGGCACTTCCGTGTATCAGTCCCAGCGTCACACGCCCTAGACACTGCCACCTCCACAGAGCTCCGCCTATGGCCACCTGAGGCTTCGGGGAGAGAGCTACATACACACCGTAACACAGCCCACCTCCATCTTCCCTACTGACCAGAAGGATCTTTTCAAGTATAACCGTGTTCAGAATATCCGCTGGATCTCAAGACCAAGGCCAAAGCCCTCCAGCAGATTTACGGCTCCCCAGAGGTGGTCCTTGAGCACCCGGTCTCGTCCTGCCTGATGCTCGGCCTGGCTTCTGCCGCTCCAGAGGCGCGGTCTTCCTCTCAGTCCGAACCAGCCATCCTGCCTCTCGATTCGTGACTTCGCAAAGGCCATGCTCCTGCCAGCAGCGCCTCTCCTCTGCTCCTGGCCTAGATGAGTCCTCCTTAGTCTGCAGCCCAGCTCCCATGATGCTGCTCCTGAAAGCTCCCCGGACTTGCTCCCCAGGAAGCAACACAAGGCTTATTACCTGTGCCCCACACATATTTGAAAAAATTATAAACTACTCAAGGCTCGTTTGTTTGGTTCCTGTGACATTCGAATATAAACTAACACCTGTGAAACACTTGGCACAGGTGCTGGCAGAGAGCAAAAGGTCAGTCCTGTCCCCAGTGCTATATATTCTGAATATTACTCCTACTAAAAACTAAAACCAAATTGCAACTTGGTTCACAAACAGAAATGTTTCACAAAATTTTGCTTTAGTTTACAAACTCTGCATTGGGGCAAATGTAACCGTGAGCATCTTTCCCGGACAAACACAAAAAGGACTATCTTATTATTATTATTATTAATATTATCATTTATTTATTATTAGAGACAGGGTCTCGCTTTGTAGTTCAGGCTGGCCCTCAACTGACTATGTAGCCCATGCTGGCCTTGACCTCATGACAATCCTCCTGCCTCTGCCTCCCAAGTGCTGGGATTACAGGCCTAGGCCACCACGCCGGGCAATGAAACATGACTTCTTTTTCCAAAATTGTAGAATAAATTGTATTTGTGAACTGAGGTACCTCCGTATTTTTAAAGACCCATACAAGATCCTAGCAGAAGCCAAAGCAGTGAACAATTCTTCTCGGGAGGGTTTCCAGTCTTTGAGGGGACAGCACCCCAAGTGGCAAGACACGGCCATGGGCCTCATGGCAGAAGCTGGCCTCACTTCTCCCTTGGACAGGGGCAGGAAACAAACCCATCCGACCAAGTCCAGCGATGCGTCTCCTCTGGGCCTCGTGACAGCACCCAACTGTGGCGGCTGCCCACGCACCACCCAGACCAGGCAGCAACCTCCCCACGGAAACCTGCACTGTGGAAACAGCTCCTGGGAAGGGGCAGCCATGGAGATGACTCCAGTTCTCAGGGTTGTGCACTGCTGACGAGTGCGGCAGCGTTCCACTCTAAACCTATCATGGGTGTTCTGTTCTGTCACCTGCTTTGCGGGATCTATTAGTCTCAAGTTCTGAAAGATGGTCAGGCCATTTAGATATCTGGCCAGGCAACAGGAAAAGGGTGAGCAGGAAGCCCCTGGCCCTGACCTTCTGTCTCCTCCACTGGGAACGTTCAGAAACCAAGGGGCGCTTGAGGCGCCTCTCCTCCCCGACGCCCAGCCCCGGTGTGCATAAACACATGCTTAACCACAGGCATATTGCGTTGTATTTCTTACTGCTCTGGACTTTTTAAAATGTGATGTAAGGGAAGAGAATCCACAGAACCTGCATCTCTTTGAAGGGTTTAAGATATACCCACACTTAAACATAGAACCAAAACACCATGGTTTGAAAGACAAAATAAAATGCAGACTTCACACAATGTGAGCACCATTTACAATGAAAAACCACCATGTCAAAACCAGAACCATTAATACAAAGACTTCAGAATTGCTATAAGTGGCCCAGGACTGCTCTCTGTAAATAATATCTCAGTGAGCTAAAGTCCTTCTCCCTCTTTTTCTTCATGCTAGTAAACTGCAAAAATTTTTTTAAAAGCCAGCATCATACTTAATGGGCAAAAACTGAAACCTTTTACACTAAGAACAGGAACAAGACAAAGATGCCCTTTGTCACCACTCTTGTTCAATATAGTGCTGGAAACATTAGCCATAGCAATCAGGCAGGACAAAGATATAAAAGGAATAAAGATAGGAAAGGAAGAAGTCAAACTGTCATTATTTGCTGATGATATGATACTCTATCTGGAGGATCCTAAAAGCTCAACCAAAAGACTGCTAAACTTAATTACCAAATTTAGTAGCATTGCTGGATACAAGGTCAATGCTCAAAAATCAACAGCCTTTGCCTACACAACAGACTCACTGAAAGAGAAATGGGGAGTCAAACCCTTTCACAATAGCACCCAGAAAAATGAAGTATCTAGGAATCAACCTAACAAAGGAAATGAAAGACCTCTACTCTGAAAACTATAGGACTCTCAAAAACAAGATAGTAAAGGAGATCAGAAATTGGAAAGACATCCCTTGTTCCTGGGTAGGAAGAACCAACATCGTCAAAATGGCTATACTTCCACAACTACTGTAAAGATTCAATGCAATTCCAATTGAAATCCCAATGGTATACTTCACAGAGCTAGAGAAAATAATACAAAAATTCATCTGGAACCACAAGAAACCTAGAATAGCAAAAGCAATTCTAAGCAACCACGACATGGCAGGGGGTATTACAATCCCCAGTTTAAAACTCTACTATAAAGCCACTGTGATAAAAACTGCATGGTACTGGCAAAGTAACAGACCCGAGGACCAGCGGAATAGATTAGAAGATCCGGAAACAACTCCAGATACATTAAACCACCTTATCTTTGACAAAGGAGCCAAACACCCTCAATGGAGGAAAGACAGCCTCTTTAACAAATGGTACTAAAAAAACTGGGCTTTAACCTACCAAAAACTAAAGCTAGACCTATCTCTTTCACCATGCACAAAACTAAATTCACAATGGAATTGAGACTTAAACATTAAAACAGAAACAATAAGCCCACTGGACAACAGGTTAGGCAAAACTCTTGGAGACATTGGCTTAGGCAGAGACTTTATGAATAAAACCTCTATAGCATAAGAACTAGCAGAAAGAATCAACAAATGGGAATCTCATCCTACTGAAAAGCTTTTGCACAGCAAAAGAAGTCACTGGTACCGCTAAAAGACAACCAACAAATGAGAAAATATCTTTACTAGCTGTTTATCAGGCAAAGGGCTATTATTTACAATATAAAAAGAATTTAAACAGATCAGCCTCCCCAAGTTCAAAGACCCAATTCAAAAATGGGCATCTGAAATAAACAGACACTTCTCAGAGGCAGAAGTCAAAGCAGCTAAGAAACACATGAAGAAATGCTCAACATCACTGGTCATTCGAGAGATGCAGATGAAAACAACACTGAGATTTCATCTCACTCCACAAAGAATGGCCACGATTACAAAGTCAACCAATAAACGCTGGCGTGGCTGTGGGGAGAAAGGAACCCTTCTCCACTGTTGGTGGGATTGTAGACTTGTGCAACCATTGTGGAGATCTGTGTGGAGATTTCTCAGAAAACTAGGACTAGGGGTCCCATTTGACCCTGCTATACCCCTGCTAGGATATACCCAAAAGAATTTTAAAAATCACATTGGAAAGACAGATGTACACCATTGTTCATAGCAGCTCAGTTCATGATAGCTCAATCTTGGAAACAACCCAAATATCCATCAACTGGAGAGTGAATAAAGAAGATGTGGTTTTTTTTTAATAAAATGGAATATTATTCTGCCATAAAGAATGACAAGATGGATTCATTTATGTGCAAATGGATACACCTGGAGAACACATTAATAAGTAAAATAAATAGATCACAGATAGGCAAATACCGGAGC
The DNA here is from genome assembly GCA_004025085.1 of Thryonomys swinderianus. Classification (NCBI taxonomy): domain Eukaryota; kingdom Metazoa; phylum Chordata; class Mammalia; order Rodentia; family Thryonomyidae; genus Thryonomys; species Thryonomys swinderianus. The sequence goes on from PVIC010003342.1 coordinate 13,288, forward strand.
TTTTCTTTGATATGAGTACCTGTAGATGCAAAAGAGCTCTAGAAAGTATGACATTTTTTGTAGAATGGGAAGTTTCCAAAGGAAATTTGGTGTGGGGATGTAATGAGGGGAAGGAATAAATATGATTCTGAAAGAAAATAAAAGAGCATGTATATAGGGGGTAGGGAGGTATGGGTGGGTAGGGATGTGGGTAAAAATGAGAATTAACTTGTGTCGTATATTGGTACAAATTCCCTGATGTTATGTGTGATTATGAGATGTATATAAATTGTACCAATAAAGAAAAAAATTTTTTAAAGCATGATGCGTGAATATAAATTTTTTGGCTGTTAAAATCATACACTGGCATAGTCCTCCTCAACTTCAGCCAAACGAGGATACACAGATAATGCCAATTTTACAATAAGTGGTTCCAGGATGCAGGCTTTTTAAGATTCTTAAATGAAAGGCGCTATAAAAAAGAGTAGTAATATTATTATTATTTCAAGCACATACAGAAACCACAATCGATGATTAGCCATAACAATTAGACTAACAATAATACATCTGGAATAAGCTCCATGGTAATATGTACTTCATGCTTAATAGTTCAAATTAATTCAATCTGATGGTGTTAGACACACCAGTTAGGAGTTAGAGAACACCAAATTTCACATTAGCTTCCACTCTAAAAGATGTTATGAAAAGAGAAAGCAGGAACTAGGGCTGTGCATAGCAGTGATAAACAGGAAAGGCTCAGGAAGGGCGCGGCAGGAAGAACGGGAAGCTCTCAGACCTGGACCATGGAAGCCTGAAGGGCTGGTGCTACTTCCTCCCACGCTCCTTCGGAGTCAGGGCCCGAGCAGCCCCCAGGCGGCTACAGGAGCCCGCTGAGGACTGCTGTTTTCCTACACCATAATTCATCAGCTGCTGGGCGTAGAGGCTCCTGGTACGTAACCAGATGATCTGGGACCTTTCTGGTTACATGCAGGAAAGGGTTAAAACAGCAGGCCTGAAATGAGCTCTGGCACCGAGGAAGATCTGCACACAAAGCCCAGGCCTGGCACCTGGGTCCCTGGGTGATAAACAATGCCCTGCACTAATATCCGGGTTTCCCTAAAGGACAGAGCGCAACCCTGCGGAAACTGTACCCGTCGGTGCTTCCCTCTGGGAAGAGGGGAGTTTGGGTACAAACGGAGCAAACCCACCACCAGTGGAAAATCCAGCCGTGAACCTCTCAGGAGTTTTCCTGGTAGAAAATACCGCACACTTGCTATGGGATCTTGCTCAAAGAATTAAGAACAAGCGCATCCTGTGAGAGGATCTTGGAAACCTGCTTCTGCCCTCCGAACTCCACACAGCACCTCTTCCTCTTGCTGACTGTGCTTCATACCTTTACAGAGTGGAAAAACTATAACCAAGAGATTGCAACTTCTACTCCTAGGGTTTCTAATTCTCTTCAGAGAATTACAAAAGTGTTGGGTGGTTTTGAGACCATCACACAGATGCACAATTGTATTGTGTGACTATTTCTAGACACAGGGTTAACCTCCCAGGCCTCACAGAACTTGGGTGGTAGCAGCCAAGGAAGTATTTATTCTAGCACATTTCTAGCTTCTTCCACAGAAAAGAATCCCTGTCATATCCTTTTGTGTGTGTTTTTTGTAACAGCTTTTTTCATATATAACCCTCACGGCACTATGACCACGCAAGCTCAGAACATTTTCATCACTCTATAAAGAAACCCATTCCCATTAGCGGTGACTGTCTGCTTTTTTTTCCCAATGCCCACTTCCAACAACCCACAAAACTATTATCTTCATATATTTGCTTATTCTGGACACTTCATATGCTTGGAATCGCGTAATATATGGTCATTTGTTACTACTTTTTTATGTTGCATACTGTTTTCAGGGTCTATCCATGATAAAAGAAGTATCAATATTGCATTTCTCTTTATTGTGGAATAATATTCCATTTTATGGGCATAGAGCCTTATTGTACATAGAATCATTATACTGTTATTCATCATTATAGAGAAATTTCTATTGTTACTACTTTTTAGCTACTATAAATAGCTGTGAACTATTTTGTGTACTCAAATACCTACATATCATTTACCTTGAATAAATGTCTAAGAATACAAGCATTGCATTGTATTTAACTTTTTAAAAAAAATGTTCAAATTGTTTTCCAACACGGTTGTACCACTTTCTTCTCAAAAGCAGTGTGACAGTTCCATTTTCTCCATCTCTTCACTAACAATTTTTATTATCTGTCTTTATTACATATAGCCATGTTGTGTGCATGAAATTATCTCCCCGTGGTTTCCTGTGGCCTGAGGACAGTGAGCATGTTTTCATGAGCTGAATGGCTGTTTGCTAACCGCCTCTGGATAAATGTCTGTTCAGAGTCTTTACCATTTTTTAACTGGGCTATTTGTCATTTCAGTATTGACTTGTAAGAATTATTTATAAAGTCCCTCCTCAGATATACAACTTGAGAAAAAAGTTATCCTCTTCTGTGGATTTTTAATTTTGTCAGTGATGCCCTTTCAAGCATAAAATTTTCGATTTTTATGATGTTCATGACCGTACTTTTCTCACACTGTTGTGCTTTGGGCATCATAGCTAAGAAACTATTGCCTAAAACAAGGTGATAAAGACACATTCTTGTATGTTCTTCTAAGCATCTTAGTTTCAGTTTCACCCTTTTCATCTGAATCTTTGACCTTGAAGTTAATATTTATACATGATGTGAGGTAAGGGTTCAGCTTTATTCTTTTATAGAGCAATACCAGTTTTCTTGTGGCATCTTTTGAGTCACCTCCAAAGATAATTTCATATAATATCTGGCCTCACAGTCAGTAGGTACTACTATACGTACGGATGTGATCTACAGCCCACAGGCCTTTTGAAAAGCTTGTGTCATTGCTCTTTTTTCCCTACATTAGGAATATGTTTAATCTTTTGCTACCTCAGGAAACATTTCCACTATTACTACCTATGATACTACTACTACTACTACTACTACTACTACTACTACTACTACTACTGGCATTCAGCAAGTACTTAGTACTTTGTACATGCCAGGGTGCTCACACTTAACAAGTATCCCCTTACAAGCACTCCAAGGCCTCTAGTACTTTAACATAATATTCCCATCAACATCACAGATTGGTGGAATCAGTACTCATGATGGCACTGTGGGTCACAGGGGCAATTTTCCTTAGACCACAGAGCGATGAGGAAAAAGGGACAAATTCAGGGAGCAAATGGCCTTGGAAGGTGAAGATAACAATGCCTAACAACCAGTAATTAAGCATATATTTTTAAAAATAGAGAAACAGGCAAGAAAAACTCTAGCAACTAGTTTTGTCAACACAACAGAACTGCATCATTCACTAAATGGTTGACACGATAAGTCAATTACAAGCATATTAGCAATCCAGATATGAAGTCAATTACTTTCAGAAAGTTGGAAATTCACAATCCAATAATATAATAGGTAGCATCAATTTTCAAAACCACCCCTTCTCTATTGGTCTATAGTGCAAAGCTGAGGTTAAAATGACTTTATAAAGATTGAAAGTGTAGAGCTACTAGATCTTGAAAACGTTTTCCCAGGTGTCTGAGGCAAGGGCTCTCAGTAACTCAGACCTCAGCATACAGCAGGGTGAGTATAATCAGTCTGCATTAGAGAAAACACAGAGAAGTCAGTCCACTTTTCTAAGGGCAAAGAACGTCATGGAAAAAAGCTAGAATTCCCCTCTCCAAGTCTAACTCTCTTCCTCATCTACCAAACGAGTCCTCAACAAGACGTACTACAGTATGACTGGCTGAAATTCTTTAAGACCGATGTTACATAGCCCTTTAATTAATCACCTGAAAGATAGCAGCTAATTTATTAAATTCAGGGTAGATAAAGCATTATTATCATTCCCATTTTATGGAGAAGGAGAAGGAGGTGTGATGATGTTAAGTGACCTACCCAAGAGGTATAAGGAGACTGAACACTGTGTCTGTCTTAATTATGTCTCTAGACACTTTCAGAACAGAAGCAACCTGACTCAGAGGAGCTAAGCACACCCAGCCCACTCCAAGTCAGTTTTACAATAGGCAAAGCTGTCCTCAATATACTTATAATAACTTTGTATACCAGATAACATTTGAAGTTTATTTCCTCCCAACGCAGAGACGTCCCTGCCTTTCCCCTGGGACTGTCAGCGCTGTCTGTTGCAGAACTGGCCCAGGCTTACCAAGTATTGCTTTATCATTCTTAAATAAAAACTATTATAGAGAATACAGAAAACAATTTCCCTTTCAGTCTCCCCGCTTCTACCTGTATTGAAAAAGATGGATTTTTAAAGTGCTGAAGGAAACCATGCAATATAATAACAACTGAGCATCAGAAATGTTCCAAGTCTCTCTAACTTGTCCCTATATTTAGGAACTAAAATTTAATATAGGAGTAAGCCCTTGAGTCCAGTGTATCAAAATGTTAATATACTTTTTATATATTTTAACAGATAAGAAAGAGATAGGAAAGCTAGAGCAGCTGTGGCAAAGCCATAATTGTGATAAGATTAATGCAGCCAATGGGAATAGAAGCAGATAGGGGCCCAACGGCAATGCTGCAGTGTACTTTGTATGGGCGGAGAGCTTCGCCCACATAAAATATGAATGAAGGAGGAGCCCTGCTATAGGAGAGCAGGGCTAACTGACTGTGATTCCGAAGATAAAGCTCATTCATGAGATCCAGGAACATTCGTCCAACTATTAAAACATTCTCCAATGTTATTTTATAAATTGAAACTGGGATCAGATCATTTCACTAATAAAACAGTAACGAAAAGGGGCATAGTAAGTTCATAAGGGAATAAAGAGGGGAATGTCAATTTTGTTTACTCTAGCACGGCTGAATGAAACCTTGCAGCCAAATCTTTAAAATTCTACAGATAACTTAAAAACGCTTCTCCCAGCTCTAAATTCTCGGTGTGCTATCAAGCATATGACACTTCTCAATCTTAACTCCAAGGACACCCTGAGATGCATATAAAATGCTGAAACACATTATTTCTCCATCTTGGCTTTATCTTCTACTCCAGTAACCCTAGCAAAAGGAACACTCGGCTGGCTGCCTCATCTTTTTGGCAAATCTACACTGAATTCATTCTTTAAATACTTATTAACCTTTCTGTTAAAAATTCTTCTGACCCCCAGCACCCTCTCTTTCAGGCAGGTTGGAACTAAATTCTTCAGCTTATCATTTCAGCCTTTCAAATCTGCAAATAATGAGATAAAAACAATGGTTTCAATTCCAGCCAGACTGGAATTTTTGGCAATGCTCTATGCTTTCCCCACTGCATTCTATCTGGTACTTTTTGCTACCCTAGGAACTCAAATTGGCTAGCTCACTGGGAAGTAGTATAAATAATGAACCAAAGCCAGCTATCTATAAGAGAAGTAGATATCGATACACTTGATTGCATTTTATACACACTCTGCCCCACCCTACCTTTCTCTACACTGTTTTCCTCCAGAAACCTCTCAAAATAATTTTTCACTTTCCAAAATTTGTTGGAATCTTGGGTAAAATGAAACAGTCTCACCAGTGCAAGTGCAATGCCAGATGACAGTTTAACCCCATCTTTGGGAGACTTGAAGGAGAGGCAGAGACTGGCAAAGTGCCAGTAGGCTGCTACTCACTGCCAGCCAGTTTGGGCCAGTTAGGAATTTAGGAACAACACTGGGAGACTATCCAGATTTTACTGAAAAGGAAAACAACATGCATTTCATATATCTTCAGATTGTCTAGTATTTTTTTGTGTGTGAAACCTGTTTTTAAAATACAGTATAATACATTTCTATTACAAGGGTGGCAGACGTCTGATTTTGTTGTCTGTGGGCTTTTGCTGTTGTTTTTGGTTTCTGGGCTTTTTGTTTAGTTGTTTTTGTTATGCCAGCGAGCTGAGACTGAGACCTCTGATTATACCATTTCTCAACCGTAGTGGTCCCTCATCTTCTTCCACTGAAACCAACTATTTTATTCCTTTACTCTTTGTTGGTAAATCTATGTTTCAATGGTGAGACTTTCAGCATCTTTCTGAAAGTATCTAGATTATAAATGTGTAAGACTGAAAAACCTGTCTCCTACCATTCTCACATCCCTAAGGACTTGGTTGTAAAGTGTGTAACCTGCAGCCATTAAATGTCCATTTACATACATAAAGAATCTATTTGCCTTCTTTTGCTGGACTAAAAGTTTTCCCTCCATATTTGTTGCATTGCTATCAAGTGTTGTCTTAAATCAAGGGCTGTACTTAAGTTTTCCTTGAGGCTTGGCTGTATGGACAGTGAAAACATTTTATCTTAGCAGTGAAAGAGAAAACCATCTGTTGGTCTCCATCATCAAGATAACCACAGCAACCCAGCAACCACTCCATGTGGAGATTTAGTTTCAAAACATCAGCAGGGAGGGACCATATATATCTGGGGGGGGCACTGCTTTCATTTCCAGGGCCAGGTACACACATTACTTGGCCACAGCATTCTTTCCTGCTGAGACTGAGTGCAACTTAGACACCTTTTTTGGAGACAGGGTCTCAGTATGTAGCCCAGGCTGGCCTTAACCTTCTGGGCTCAAGCAGTCCTTGTGCTTCGGCCTCCCCAATGCTGGGTCTGACCAGTGGGCACCACCACTCTCAGACCTTAGAAACCTTCCGCACAACATTCTAGACAGACCGTGTCTATCTTGTCTAGCTACTAAGAAATAGTCTGCCAGTGAGCCTAAAGCCCTGTCATGGGGAAAAGACACAGATAAAATTCTACTGCTCAGAAAATAGAGAAACAAACACCTGAAGTCTAATGTTTCCCACCCTCTCTAGGGTCTACATGATATAGAACGGGGAAAGTTACATCCTAAAGTAAATCAAGAAAGCAAAAGACAAAAAACATTGCTACATTAATGATTATCCCAGGTTTGCAGTACCAATTATGTTAAGAATTACTATGTAATAAGGCTGCTTTTTGTAAGTCTTGTAAAATGTACTGAATATACAAGCAGTAAGTGATTTCACTGAAACTTCTCATTTAAATAAATAAATAAATAAATAAATAAATGCTTGTTGTAATATTCCAGGATTTAATTGCTCAGACATTGGCCAAACCACTTTGAAACTCAGACCCAAAAGGAACAGCACCAAGAATTACGATGAAAAGCCTTTGATTATAAGCAATCTAATTGGCATTTACTAAAATAAGTAATCGCTCTGCATCAGAGAAAGTAATGTGGATTGCTCAAGTAATCTTTCACTTGGAAAAATCTCTCTTCAGAGACTCTGTGCCGAATTCAAATCTACGGACAATAAGAAATCAGTAAACACAAAGGCAACAGACCAAGTGGTGCACTGGACATCTGCGGGGCTTGCTCGCCACAGGACACATTTCTTGTTTTGTTACTATCAGCATTTTGTCACCTGTGCAATATCACTCCTGACACTTAGTCCAAACGGTGTAGAGTGAGTTCTGTTTGATCCTGACCTCTAAGAATGGGCAAGTGACGGATCAGTATACTCGTCAGGTGGATGCTTCGGGGAGCAGTCACTCATTCAAGCCAGCTCGGGACTGCTCAGTTCTAAGATCTGAAGAAAGGGAATGCTAAGAAGTAGAGAAATTATTTATAAAATGTGGCTGGTTTGATGACCTGGTAAGAAAAAGTTTGAGCTTTTGGGCACCCTGCCCCATCATGAGACCAACCTAACAGAAAGAGAATTAAGTGGAGAGAGAAACAGATTTCTGATGTCAACTATGAGCTACTGGAACCAACTATTCCTGAAAGCAAACAGCCCTTAACTTCTCAAGTAAGGAAGCCAAAACTCCTTTTCACTGAATTTTTATTACTTGTTAATGAAAGAGTAATGACTCAATACAAATAGTTTATTGTTTTGACTCTGTAAGCTTTTGTATCACTGTTTTTAAAAAACCTTAAATTTGAGGGACTAATACCTCACTCAATGAATACAACAAGTTCTGTGGTTTCCCAGTTTATATATGAGATTAAAATTGGTAGCCCACCAGGAGGACACAAAAATAGCCAGTACACACTTGAAAAGATAATATCATTTGTAAACATAGACATACAAATCTTCTTTGCTACTTCATATCTACTGGTTAGAAAAGATAGGCATTAACAATATTAACAAAGATAGACGTTAACAATATTTCAGTATTCCTAGGATATTGAAAAAAATTTGGAGTCTCTCACATTGGAGGTAGGAATATAAAACAGTGCACTGGAAAGCACTCTAGAGTTCTTCAGAGAGGTTAAACATAATGTTACTGTATGACACAATATTCTGCTCTCGTATACATCCCAGAGGGAAATAAATAAGTCCACAAAAAAAGAATTCATAGTAGGATTGTTTATAATACCCAAATGTTAGGCCAGGGATGTAGCTCAGTGGATCTGTACCTTCCTGGTAAGATCTTGAGTTCAATCATTGGTACCACACACACACACACACACACACACACACACACACACACACACACACAAAAGTTGGAAAAAACACTAAATTTCTCCCTACTGATGACCAGGTAAAATGCAGTATGCAATGGCATGCCACACCAGCTTGTAAGAGGAATAGTCATCATTATGCAGGAACCCTGAAAACATCATGCTAAGTGAAAGAAGGCTGACACAAGAGAACACGTGTTGGATGACTCATTATATGGATTATTCGGAACACACAGATCCCTACAGCCAGAGCAGATCAGCAATGATCTGGAGCTTGGGGAAAGGCGTGGAGGGTTGCTAATGTGTGCACGTTTCTTTTGGGGATGATGACAATGTTCTAGAATTAGACATGATGTCACACAGCTTTGTAAAGATACAAAAACTAATGAATAAAAAAACTAATGAATTATACACTTTGTATTTTCCCCTTGAGTATACATCATGACCACATTCATCATTGAGAATTTGTACTTGCACATGATGTATCTTGATTCTCATCTTTTTCCATTCCCCTGCCTTCCCTACAGCCTCTACTCCCGTAAGGAATTGTACATTTTAACAGATATAAATTATATATAAATTCCTTTCTTTTCCAGCAGTACCAGGGATCATTCGGGCCCTTGTGCTTTCAAAGTAGGCACAGTACCACCTGAGTTAAATCCCTAGCCTTTATAAATTACACATAAATTCTATCCCATATAAATATAAATTATCACATACAAATTCTATCTCAATAAAAATGTCTTAGTAGAAAGAGACAGCGTATTCTGATTCTCATGGATGTTCTTTATAAAACAGATTTGGTGATGGTCCTATAAAAGTGATAATTCTTGGGAAAGCCAAAGAGTAGGAAGACTCATGCAAATGGAAAGACCTATTGTTTTTAAAGCTCCAGGAAATATTAAGGGAATGGGGAAAAACTACCAGAAAGATTTTCTCAAGTCTTTTAGCTTCATTTCTATCAAGTAATAGTCAACAAAAATACAGTGGGCATACGTAAAAGCTATTCGGAGACCTCTTGAGGTTAGCAGCGTGCAGGGTGCGGCTGCTGCCCTGGCCTGCCTGGGGTATTATTTATGCCTCCCTCTCACAACTCTATCAGTCTTCCATTAAACATTCAGAGCCTCCTTGTCCATAAACTGCATTATGAGCTGGATGTATTGTCTAGATAAACTGCATTGTCCAAGATGTTGCCCCATTATTACAGAAAACGCAGAATATAATTAGTATTCCTCCTTGCATATGGCGCAGCTTCCAACACTGGTGCCGAACTACAGAGCCCTAAATAATAAACAAGAGTTGGGTCATGACTGGTTACACTTATCTGAATTTTATATTGTAAGAAAGGCCACTGTTCAAATTCCATTTACAAATATTTAAATTCTGCCTAGCCCACAGGACGACCAGCGAAACAGAAGGCCTGGAAATGCTGCGTTGCTAATAGCCGTTTGTCGGTGCACTAACAATAGCCGGCGATGAGCTGCTGGGACAGACACCACCGTGAGCAGCGCTCGGAGAGGGGCGAGGATGGCCTTGTATTTCAGCTGGACCGTAGACCGCGACTCTGCTGTCTGTTCGCACGCATTTCCCTCTCAACAGATGGAGGAGCGGGGTGAATTTTCACATCTTTGTGAAGACTTGAACGGGACAAATGGAAAAAAAAAAAGTGATCTGGCAGAGTAAATAGAAAATAAAAAAGATCAGGCGGGGTAGGACGGGCTGTGAGCGCATGGCTCCTCGCTGCATTTCCAGCCGGGTTTTATTGTCTCCTAACCTGACCCCAAAGGAAAGCCGTTTACACAGGCCATGAGCGTTGAGCTAATATTTGGGACCAGGCCGTTGAGCACCCCGGTTTATGAGCCTCAGCGAAGGAGTGTTTGCATTAAACTGCATTCTCCTGATTAAAGTGCATCCGCTCACCGTCCGGAGAATTCCGCGCCCAGCTGCCGTCCTCTCCAGCGCGCACTCTGCGGCAGCCCGGAGCCCGGAGCCGAACAGCAGACCGCCGGCTCTCAAACCCGAAGGGAGGCCTAAGCCTCCCGCAAACACAGAGCCGTGTGAACACGCTAATTCTTCGCAGTCCATAGTACCGCTCGGAGGGCTCCGTGGAAACAGGGCCACCGAGACAGAGTCGCCGCAGCTCAGCGACCAGAGAAGCCAGGAAGCGGCTCCGGCCTCAGCCCGCGTCCGGGCGCCGCGCCTGCGGCCTCGCCAAGCCGAACAGCTCCCGGCGGGCGGCCACACGATCCTGCCCACCTGCGGCCCCGGGACGGAGCTGACCCGGCCACCGTGGTGCGGGCGGAGACGCGGCCCGAGGGGCTGGCTCGGGGCTGGGAACCGCCGCGGCGCTGTGGGCTGTGCACAAGCGGCCTCGCCTGCCCGGTCACGGCGGGAGCTGGGACGGCGGCCGTGAAAGAGGGCGCAGGCCGTGCGCCTTCCACGGCTCGCTTCCCACTCCCGGCACCGCCCACGCGCGGACACGCGGACACGGGCTTCTGACCACGGCAGCGCGTCGCCAGGGCTGCGGCCTCTACCCACTAGATGGGACTAGCGCGCCACGCGGCCCACCCTCCACGCCACCTCGGTGTGACAACCAGAGCAGTCCTCACGATATCCAATAACCAGCTGTCTCCCGGGAGGGACGACGTTGCTTCCCGCTGAGAATCTCTAACGTCCAACCTTCCAGAACTTCCGTTCCTGGGGGACGCCCGACGGGCCGCGCACCCCGCGCCGGGCTGACATCCAGGGGCCCCTCGGAGCCTCGCGCGGGCACCGCTGCGCTCGCAGAGGGGCTGGGTCCGCACGCTGCGTGTGACGCCTGCTTTCTACGTCAGCCCACTGGCCCGTGAGGCATAGACCGGGAGGCCCTGTGAGTGCGCGCGCCGCGCACCCTGAGGGCAAGGGGCCCTGATAAGAGAAGGGACACAGAGAACCCTGCTGGGCCCTTCGCTGGCTGCTTTGCTACCTCCCGCCTACCAGGAACTTTTGTTTGTCCGCTGCGATTCCCGGCAGCGAGGCCGCCCTGCCCCGGAGCCAGCCTATTATTGACTGAAACCTCCACATACTGTGAGCTAAATAAACCTCCCTCCTTTAACTTCGGGTGTGGAATATGCTGTCTCGGCAACAACCTAAGTAACTAAGACTCACTGTTATAGTTTAGATTCCAAATGGCCTCTACCCTCCAGCGCCTGTAGGTGATGGGCTGAGGGCACTTGGGAGGCAGGTCGCTGCGGGGTGTGGCCTGCAAGGGTGTGTTCCCTTTCTAGCTCCTCCCTTCTCTCTCTGGCTCCTGCGCAACAGGAGGCGATCACCTCTCCCCTGTGCCAGACCATCCACCATGCCACCAGGAAAGACTGAAATTTGTAAAACAGTCTGAAAAAAGTCTCTCCCTTTGCATTGCAGGTGTCAGGTATTTAGTCCCGGTGATGAGAAAGTAGTTAAGACACAGTTGTGACTCTATTCAGAGAATACAGAGACTAATTATTAGACAACTTGCACAGATTCCTACAACATTGCTGTCAATTCATTTTGACAAAATTTTATTGAGCACCTATTATCTGCCAAGAAGAAAGACAACTGATGCTATTGTCCCTGCCCCGGAGGAGCCCATGGTCGAACCGAGACAACTATCATTCCTGTGATGTCCACCCACACGATCACCAGGGGGACTGTCAAAGCAGCCAGAGCTCACACACACAGCTCTTCACTGAAAAGGATATTCTATATATTTTTAGGGTTTCTGTCTCTCGAGAAGGCGAATTTTGGGTCACTGTGACTCATTTCCATGGCCTGCTGATGTTTACTGCTATAGGCAGTGTCTCAAAGGGAAAGGTTATCTTACGTGGTAGTTTAGCCTATAAGCAGGAGCCAGCACAGGCCCAGGCAAACCGGGATTCGGCCACCTGCGTTTGGTAACTTGTGGCAACAGATTAATCCCTGCGACCAGCTAGCTAATCATTGTACCTCCTCATAGATTTGTTAACAGAATTAACAAGATCATAATTACAGGACCAGTGTAGCTGCCTCACGGACATCCTAGGAGAATTAAATGATATAATTATTATGTATAGTGCTTAACACAGTGCCTGGCATAAAGCACAAAATATAAAAACAACAGAGTGCCAGAGATTTAGCTCAGTGGTTCCAGCGCCTGCCTCGCAAGCGCAAGGCCCTGAGTTCAATCCCGGTAACCACCTACAGTGCTGGGCGTGGTGACTCATGCCCACCAGCCATCAATACCACACACCACAGTGTCGGGCGTGGTGGCCCACGCCTGTCATCCCAGCACTCGGGAGGCAGAGGCAGGAGGATTGCTGAGTTCCAGGCTTGCCGGGGCACCATAGTGAGCTCAGGGCCGGCCTGAACTACAAAGTGCGACCCTGTCTCAAAAACAGAACAAGACAATAGTTTGAATCAATGATAGTGCCACCTGCCACCTCTATCATAGCCTGAGGGGTTTTTAGGGTGTTAAAACATACTTAAAATCTCCCACGCAATCCTTTTAAGGGTGTAGTTTCCTGTTGCTAAGGACAGCCTCACGGGGCACAGCCTGTCAGCACCCAGCTCCGGACTTTTCCCATCACCCACCCTGAACCCCAACTCCTCAGCAAGCTCCCCCTGCTCTCCAAGCGGGCCCTTACCCAGCCAAACACCTTCCACGGGACAGCGGACCGCGGGGACGCGCGGACCTGCGCCATGAGCAGACAGGCTGGGGGTCGAGAGGGCGATGAGCGCAGGGTCCGCCGCCCGCTCCGGGCAGTGGCGCCTCCGTGGCAGCGGCTCCCGGCTCTGGGCCACAGTGTTCCCCACCCAGGACACCCCATGCTCCCCTCTAGTGACGACTGGAGCCCGGCTCAGGGTCGCCCGGGAACGAGTCCCGGACACTCTACTGCGGCTGCCTCGGCGTACCGAGGGGACGCGCTGGGCCTAAACTGTCGGACTGTGCTCTGCCCGGGGACATCGTGCCGAGAACCGTCCAGGAGCGAGGCGAGGGGCTCGGATTCGCAGCCAGCGCGGCGAAGGGCCCTCATCTGCCCGCAGGCCCCACTTCAGCACCGACCGCGGAGCTCTCGCCCACGGCTGCTCCTCCCCGGGGGCCTGACCCCAGGCGACTGGCTTCAGGAGTCTGAGGCGGGGACCCGGCTGGAGCCTGGGCCAGGCGGTGGCCGGCGGAAGCACAGGGCCCGGGAAGCCCTCAGGCAGGCCGGGGAAGGGGGGCCCGGGCGGACGCCAGGCCGCCAGGAAGCCAGCCCAGGCGCCTCCCCCAGCCTCTCCGACGGCTCCCGTGACACGTGGGTCAAGGCAGGCCGGGGACGTGAGCCCTCCACCCTGGATCTCCACTTTGATTTGCTCACGGTGGCAAAGCCGTCCGAGTCTGACTGCGCGTCACGGGGACCAGGAACTTCACAGAGACAGTCACGGCCTCCCCCGGCAGAGAAAGCAGGTCAGAGGCTTGTGTGCGTCCTGGTTGAAGTTTCCTGGGATGCTCTGGCCACGGCAGGGGAACCCGAAACCGTAGCAGCATCACGACTGCCCAGCTCGGTGACTTCAGGCAAGTCACACGGCTCCTCTGACCTTGTCTTCTCTTTAGTAAACTCCGAGAAAAAAACGGCCACCTCACAAGGTCACAGAATACAGAGGGTCCTTAGGGGACGCCTCAATCAGCGGGGCCACGGTGGTCATCAGGAAGAATTTCTATGTGGAAACTGCTCTCCACTCCTGAAGACCAGTGGCCCAGCCTGCAAAACCTTCCTCTATCAGAGAACAATTTATTCAGAGAGCAAATGGGTTTCAAACTAGGACGATAGCATGGAAAATTCTAAAGCAAGGGGACGTTTAGATTAGTCACCATAGAAAGCAGGCCATGAGCATTAATTCAGATTTTTGTGAAGGCCTAGATTCTTTATTCCAATTGTGCATTTATTCTGATTAAAAGGATCCCCGGTAGCTGAAAATATTAACATATGTAAGCCCACCGTATAGTCGCTATTATAGAGAGCTACCCCACTTTGTAAAATGAGTGAGGCTATTATGACTCTCACAGAATACAGTAATGCTTTAACACTTCAATACCTATAATAAAGAATTTGCACCATAAGAAAAAAGGTGTTGGGGACCAGCAGGCCATAACTCAGTGTTCCGCTTTAAAGAGCTCTGGGTTTAACTGTGTCTTACACTGACACCGAGTCACCACTTTTGCCTTGACTTAAAGAAGGCAAACAGTGACACTGTGGACCTTAGCTCTGCGTGCCCCTAAGTCCTAGCAAAGTAAGTGCCCTAATATGGACTGTTTTCTATCACTTAGGACATCAAACAACAGCAGAGCGTGACAATCGCCAATTTGTCAAAAGCTCTGCAGATAACTCTCCATAAAGGGACGGCAATGGGAAATCAGAAACAGGTTCAAATGCCATGTACAAGTAAAAATAGAATAGCTCCTTGCAGGCTCACCCTTGCAGACGTCTGCCTCGGGGACTCAACTCCAGGGCAGACGACGCTCCCGCCCTGGGCCCCTTTCCGGAAGGCCTCGCCTTGGAGGGCGCGTTGCTGCTGGGTCTGGTCAGCACAGACCAGCTGGAGCCGGATCCCGCTCCTGGCTGCTGCGCGCTCGGCCTCCTCCTAGGGTCCGGGCTGTCCTCTCGGTCGAAGCGGCAATACGGTGCAGTGACAACGCAACGGTGACCACAGGGCTTCGAGTGCCCCAAACGTTCACTCGGTTCTCCGCCCCAGGCGAGCCGGGCGGCCAGGAGGCGTGGGTGCAGCTTCCACACACAGCTCGCAGGACTCGCTCCGGACCGCGCCCTGACGCTGGAGCCGAGCTCGGAGGGCCGAGCGCCACCTCAGGGATCCCGCCCTGCACCGGGGGAGCGCGACTCCGGACTGTCTGCCCCGCAGGAGGCCCTGGAGACGCTGCCCAGCCCGTCCATCCACTCAGCGACGCGTCAGGAGCTACACTCGAGCACAGGACCCGCGGGCAGAACCAGGGGAACCGGGCGGGGTCTTCGCTCTATCGACTCACGGACCAGGCAGGTCCGCTCAGACAAGTGCTCCGCCTGGAGCGAGGCGCCCCGGGGTGTGGCCGCCCGCTCCTCAGCGGCCGCCTCTCCGCCGGCGTCCCCTGGAAGATGGGCCCTGAGACGCACCTGCAGCCCACCAGCTCCTCAGAGCCAAGTTCGTTCCTCCCGACCCCACCCCACCCCCAGCCCCACCCCGGCCCCGCTTCTCGGGGAACCAGTTTTCCTAGTGTGGACAGCAGTGAGCCTTCTGGCCAGGACAGTACTATCACTGGTGTTGCCCTTTAGAGTTTCTCCCATCAGGAGCGTGTCAGGACTATGTGAGTGTGCTCCAGATGTTAGTGAAGACACACACCGAACGCTCCACGTCCAGGCACCGCGCTCAGCCCTGGAGACACAGCGGCTGGCAGTACACGCCATCTGTGCCTTCGTAAAGTCACGGCCTAGTTCAGAGGGACACAGAGTGTTCTTTGGAAGTGATACCAAAGAACATAATGAATAACTTAAGATTAGCTGACATCGCACACAAGTCCAGATTTCTGCCCTTTGAAAGCAGAAATTCTGGGAGGAAAAGAACCTCCCTCCCCGCGCCCAGCCTAAGCCCCGAAACTTCACCGCCTCTGCCCAAGGGCGGCCACCGGCTTCCCTAAGGAGGGAGAACCCCTCGGGCTGCGCAGGGCGGGGCCCAGGGCAGCGGTGCGGGAAGGGAAGCAGAGGACACGGGTTCGGAGGAGCGGGACCGAGCAGGAACGGGAAGGGGGCGACGCGTGTTCTCTCCTGCGGGCTGTGCCGGTCTCGCGGCTCCACTGGCTTCGCTGGCTGTACACGGAAAACCCTGGAGCGGCTTCTGACTCGCACCGAACCCTTGCACGGCGACGTCCTTGGGGCTGCCTTGAACTAAATCTGCCCAGAGACACAGACAGATGTTCTGAACTGAGACCAGGGAGGCCGCTGTGTCTGGGCCCAGGAAACTCCCCACCACTCGGCTTCCCTTGCAGGCTGAGGCCAAATGCACACGTTTTCCTTGTTCTGTTTCTTTCTTTCCTCGGCAACCACGAACTACTTTCATAGAAAGGAAATGACTGCATGCCCAAGAACGGCAGCCCTCCTCCCAAACGAGATGCTACATGTTTCTCGGCAGACAGAAACAAGAGGGAGCAGCTAATTGGGACGGACCACTGAATCAGCCCAAGCTCATTGGCTCCCAACTTGCTAATTAAGTGTTTATAACTTCATTCTACTGGAGGATTCGTGACAATTCCTCAAAGCGGGGAGAAGGAATTTGCACTCCAGCCTGTGGACCCGGTGACACAGTAGGACAACCTTTCCGCTGGCCCAGGGACACTGTCTGTCCACACAGCGACTCCATGAGTGCTCTTGGGGTCCCCAGTTTAAACAGATGCCAAGGGAGACACCAGAACGGAACGAGTATAGCTGACTGCTACAGGCTGCTCGCAGCCTTTCTGCATCCGAACACGTTTCTGTGTGGAACTCTTAGCAATTGGATAAATCCCTTCAAGACAAGAAAAGATCAAATTCATGCTGAATTTTATTTATTTGCTCAGCTACGGCATCCACAATTACTAAGCACTTCCCAGGCACCAGGCACCAGGCACAGGTCAGTGCCAAGGAGGCCCAAACGAAGATAGGCCCTCGGGTAATCCTGAGGAAGGCAGGCCCCAGCCCAAGTGTCTGACCGACACAAAACAGATCCCTGAAAGTGGTAGATTTGGTAGAATTAGAGAGATCTATAGCAAGCAAGCAGTCTAGCTGCGGCTGTGGATGGAGGCAGAGAATGGGTCCGAGGAGAAAGAGCCCCTGAGCTGAGATTTAAAGCTGGTGGAAAACCATCATAGGCCGAGGGAGAGAGATGTGATAAGGTCCCGCAGTGAAACAGAGCAGTCGCACAAGGAAGGAATAAAGGCAAGTGTGGCTGAGCAGAGCGATGAAGACAGTGGAGAGCTGACGGGGTCGGGCTGACAGGCCACCAAGGGTAGTAGTAGATACGATATGGTTGTGGTTTGGAAAGAGTTAACTTGGGCTGGAGAGCAGAGCGGAGTTGCAAAGTAAATTCAGGTCGGTGTAGTCACTTGGGCCTGGATCGCAGAGGTCCTAGAGCAGTGGTGTCCTCGGGGATGGTGTGGCACTAGCAATGGTAGAAAGAAGTTGGCACGCTCCAGGGGCACTTGCTACAGGATCAGCACAGCCAGAGACATCTCACTGACCTAATGTCACTAGACGGAATTTTGTTTCCGTGAGGCTGAGACACCCAGAAAAAACAAACCAGAAAGAAGCCCCTAGCGGCCCAGGCTCCCTCATGAGGGGGACCCTGTCAGATGCCCACGGAGTCACAGTTCTCTATCTGGACTTACAGATTCTGAACAAGACTCTACAGGAAGCTCATTAAGTACACAGGGCAGAAAACCCTCCACATCGAGCACAGGAAAGATGACAACAACCAGGTTTTCAGTTTAAGTTGGCAAAGTGTTGAATTTCTACTCGTGTCATTAGTACTGCTCACGATGTTTGTTTTTTTTTAAATTTCATTTAAGCAAAACCATGGGTCAATCAACTGTTCCCCAGTGACAGCTCCCGTGGTCGTAAATCTTTGTTATCACCTGAAGCCGACACAGGCTCAGTCCGCAGGAGAGTGAGCAGCAAAAGATAAATGTTTCTCCTCATCTCCCCCAAAGGGAGCTAAGCAATGAGTAATCAAAGCCTATAAATTATTCACAGTGCTCTCCAGAAGTTTATGATGCAGAGTTTGAGAGAAATAATGGGAGAGGGTGGGGGAAGAAACAAAACTCTTAATGAACAAGTTTCTTTGGCAAAAGGAAGTCAAAGTTACTGAGCGGGACCCAGCTCCCCACACCGGGCTTCGGGACTCCTCCCAGCAGCCGCTGGCCCTTCCACACAGGGCTACTCTTCCGTGCACGTGCCCGGACACCATTATCAACCTGTGTCACCTGGTTAAAGCTCAGTGTTCCTCAATTGGTCACGATGGACTTTCAAAGAACTAGAGAGGAAGAAGGTAAGAGAGGAAGCCTGGGGAAGGACTGTGGGAACAGGAGCAGAGGAAGAGGACACAAAATGGTGCCAACCGGTCTGTGGAGAAAAAAAATTTGTTTTGTTTTTACTCAGAACATGTCAAAAAGGGACAGCAATGGAAAGACAGAAAAGTGAGCAGACACAAGAATTATTCATAAACATGGCTTGGGATCAATATTTGGCTGTGCCTCCTAATTTCTAAGAACCAGAGAAGTCCTGCTATTTTAAAGCTTTTCTCCCAAAAGAATAAGCTTCCTTCGCCGTCACATTCCGTGACTCCACCCTCTGAGCGCTCCCGTGAAGGCTGGAAACGCGCGCTGAACTCTCCAGACGCAAGCTCGGTACCAGGCACTATCAACAGCAGAAAGAACCGAAAATGCCTTTGGGCCCTAATCTTGGCTTATGTTACCTTTACCTTCTAACTTCTGGTTTTTCTGGGATCAAAATCGTTTTTCTCTTTTCTTTCAGGAAAGCCCACGCCCGCGGTGCGCCTCTCCCTCCCCGCACCGCCCCGCCCTGGCTCGCCCTGCGGCTCCATCCAGCCCCTCCCCCGCTCGGACCTCACTGGCCAGGCTCTTTGCACAGCATGGCACCCCGAGTTGCAGGCGGAGCAGGCGTCCCTCCCGGGCACCAGCGGGCAGTCCGGAGGTAAGAGGGGTCACACTGGGTCTCAGTGAGGCGGCGGGTAAGCCTCTTGACGACAGAAGCTAAATCCTTTTCATTCATTCTTGTACTGCCAGCCCCTCATACTATGAGACTCAAAATTCCAACACATACTCGCCTAATGAATAGGTACAAAACTTGACACTCAAAGAAAAAGAGAAAAGAAAAGCTTAAATGTAGTTAGAAATGGAACAAAGATACAATCCAAGTCAATATAAACTAAATACTACAGAGTAACAACATAGGTAGGGAAGGTAGAGTATAACTAGCATGAATAATAGGAGCTAAAACAGCAACTATAACTCAGTAAGTACTTCTGACATATGTACTATGTTAACTGTCACTGTAAACAACCATGCAATGTGACAACAGTGTCCCAATAAACAAAACGAAACCCGAGTTCAGAATCACATAACTAGTAACCAACAAAGAAATGAGTTGAACTCTAAATTTAAAGATTTTGAAACACTGAGAATAAGGTTGATATTATTCTAAGTATAACGATAAAGAATCCACTGAGAAGGATATCAGGAAGACAATTCCACTCATTATAGCTTCCAAAATAAATAAAAACCTAGAAATTAAGCCAATCAAGGAGGTAGACTATTCTAGAACATTAGAAAATGAACAGAACACCCGAAAATGGAAAAATCTCCCTTGTCCTTTGGGGGGACAGATTTAATATTGTTAAAAATGGCCATATTACTGAAAATTATCTACAGATTTAATGCAATCCCTATTAAATTACCAGTTAGATTTTGCACAAATCTAGAAAAAAAAACCCTTAAATTCACATGGGAACACTAAAGACATAGAGTAAAAGAAAGTAATCCTCAGTAAAAAGAACAAAGCTGGAAGCATCATAATACCAAATTTCAAGTTATATCGCAAAGCTACAGTAACACAAACAACACAGTACTGGCACAATAAGGCATGTAGCTCAATGAAATGAACAGAAGTCACAGAAATAACCCCATGTAACTATCACCATCTTAGTTTTTACAAAGGGACTAAAAACTGTTGTTGAAGAAAAGAATTTTTTTTTTTGATACAGGGTCTCGCTTTGTAGTTCAGGCTGGCTCTGAGCTCACTATGTAGCCCAGACAAGCCTCGAACTCAGCAATCCTCCTGCCTCTGCCTCCCAAGTGCTGGGATGACAGGCGTGAGCCACCACACCCGGCGAAGAAAAGATTTTAATAAATGTTAAAGGAAAGATGTTAATAAATGGTGCTGGAAAAACTGAATATCCATTTGCAGAAGACTGAAACTGGACCTCTCTCTCTTATCTGGTACTAAAATCAGATACAAATGGATCAACGAACATTTAAAAACTGTGGCTTTGGATTGGCATGGTAGCTGAAGTCTACAATCCCAGTTCCTTGGGAGGCCGAGGGAGGACCACAAATTTGAAAGGAGTCTGAGCAACTTGAGACTTAACAAGAACTTAACAAGAACTCAAATTAAATATACAAAAAATGGGCTCATGTTAAAGACCCTCGGTTCAATTCTTAGTTACGTGAAACAACAACAACAACAACAACAACAACAACAACAAATCTGAAAATTACAAACATCTGGAAGGTAACAATGGGAAGCACTTGAACGCATAGGTACAGGCCAGGATTTTCTGAAGTCAGACTCCAGTGGCACAGAGAGTAACATCAAGAGTCAACAAACTGAAGCTGTAGCAAATTTAAAAGCATCTGCACAGAAAAGGAAACAAAAGAGTGAAAAAACAACCCAAGAAATGGGAGAGATTTGCTAGTTACTCTTCTGATAGAGGACTAATAATCTAGAACATATAAAGAACTCAAAAAATTAACTAGCAAAAATTTCAACAGCCCAATCTATAAAATGGCAAATGAATTTGAACACACATTTCTAAAAGGAAACACAAAAGTCTACTAAGTACATAAAGAATATTCAGCAACTTTTTATTATTCCTCATCTTTGGCCATTAGGGAAATGCAAATCAAAGTAACTCTTAGATTACATCTTATACCAGTCAGAATGGTTATAAGCAAGAACATTTTACGCACACACATACACACACACATTTATATATGTATGTATCTCAGAATATTATTCAGCCATGAAGAATGAAATCATATCATTGGTAGGAAAATGGCTAAAACTTGAGATTATCACACTACACTAAGAAGAGCCAGACTCAGAAAGTTAAATATTGCATGCTTTCTCTTGATGAGAGACCTAAAATATAAGTAAGTAAATAAATAAATAGAAAATATACTCTTAGAAATAGGTAAGGGGATCAATGGAGAGGAAGTTAGAGATAAAGAGACTGAAAATGAAAAATACAGGAATGTACCAATTTCCCAAAAAGAACATCACTATTATATAACATAAACATGATAAAAAGAAAGATATAAAAAGGCAATGCAAGCCGGGCGTGGTGGCTCACACCTGTCATCCCAGCACTAGGGAGGCAGAGGCAGGAGGACTGCTGAGTTTGAGGTTTGCCTGGGCTACATAGTGAGCTCAGGGCCAGCCTGAATGACAAAGCAAGACCCTGTCTCAAAAAAAAAAAAAAAAAGGCAATTCAAGACACTGCATGGCCCATGAGTTTAAAATAAAATCCATTGGTGGAATGTAGAAATGCATGAGACATAAAGAAGGAAACGAGTTGTGTCTAGATTGTTGGGGGCCTTGAAAACCAGGCTGAGGAACGTTCTTCCCTCTACGGACACTAAACAGCCATGAGAGGCTTTGGAGTGGAGGAAACACCATCACAGATGAGTCTCAGAAAGGCTTATTAGGCCGTGGATGCAGGATACACAGTACCCGGGAAACAAGAAGAAAGGCTGCAGATGAGGTCAGCATTGAGAAGGAAAGAGTTTTCCTCTCTTATTCATGATTGGGACCTAAAAACTAAGCTGACAGAAAACATATTAGCCAGGGGGAAATTATTCATATTATAGATTCTAAGGATCCATAATCCTTAGAAAAGAAGTGGCTTGTTGGGAAGTTTATAGCCTAATATAGAAGGAGGAGTGGCTGACAGAAAAGTCCTTTACTGGAAGAAAAACTGTTTTTTTAAGGAAAGATAAATAGGAGACAAGACTACCTGTTTATGCAGGTGCAAGGGTCTTTTTAATTCTCTCATTTCCATAATCGCCCCCAGAAAGTATGGCAGGTTTATTAGCTTTTTTTACAAAACCAGGGATCATGGGCCAGAGATTTAGCTCCGTGGTTCCGGCTCATGCCTCGCAAGCACAAAGTCCTGAGTTTGATCCTAGCAACCACATACAATGCTGGGTGTGGTGACTCACGCCCACCAGCAATCAATACCATATACCACAGTGCAGGGCGTGGTGGCTCACACCTGTCATCCCAGCACTCGGGAGGCAGAGGCAGGAGGATTGCTGAGTTCCAGGCTTGCCGGGGCTACACAGTGAGCTCAGGGCCAGCCTGAACTACAAAGAGAGACCCTATCTCAAAAAAAAAAAAAAAAAAAAACCAGGGATCGAACTCAAGACCTTGCCCTGGCCAGGCGGCTGGCAGCACCACTGAGCTACATCAGCCCAGGAAGGTTTGCTCTGATTTTCCTTCCTAGGAGTAAAAGCTACTCTGAAGAAGGAATTTATAGCAATTTGTTTCCAGAAATGAAATTGTTCTGCCCAAAGTCAGATAAGAGAAGCTTAAGGAGGGCTTCTTCCTGCATCGACAGAACCCTAAATGTCTTCAGCTTCAGAGCGTCTTCTTGCCAGCTCTGGGGTTCTGAGTGGGTCACCACATTCTCTTCTAGGATCCTCGTGCTGTCTGGTTCTGATTCTGGGGAATGGAACGGAAGGAACAGACTGAAGCCACTCTGTGAGACATGATACCGTAGCTCTTGACAGCTGGGTTATCATAGGCTTGAAAAGTAAACTAAAGATGGCATAAGAACATTGAGTTGGTCAGCTTTCTATTACTGTGCCAAAATGCTGGAGATAATCATCTTCTAAAGAGGAAGAGTTTATTTTGGTTAACAGTTTTAGAGGTTTTAGTCTGTGGCCGGGTGGTCCAGTTGCTGGTGGGCTTGTACCATGTTACGGAGGGACTGTGGGGCTGAGAAAGCCCATTCAGGCAGTGGTAGAACAGGGCCCTCCTTCAAGTGTGTGCCCAGAAGCACCTTCAGGTCTCCCACGAAAGCTAGCTCTTTAAGGTTCCACCACTTGCCAGCGATGCAAAACAGGGGCTAACCCTTCACCAGACGGGCTTTCCCGGGGCACTGAAATTAAACTCCAGCAAGCGCTGCTCTCACATAACTGAGACTGTGGACACCACTAACACCCAGGAGGGAAGTACAGAAGCTAGAAGAAGGTACTAGTTCAAGAAGAAAACTTAAAACATTGCAAACGAGGTGCTGTAGTGGAAATCTCTAGGAGACAGTGAAAAATTTGGGATCAGAGGTCAAAGGACAACAAGCACATGAAATGCAGCCTGGGAGTCCCTTCCCTTTCAGTGTGAGCTGAGGCCGCAGGAAATGTGCACCTCTCTCTTCAAAGGCTACAGGAAAGAAAGAGCAGGAGAGCTTTGCAACAAACCTGTGTCAAGACATTTAGACGTCAGACAGAGCAAGACTGATGAGTGAGGCCCTGACGAATTACGGTCCACAGGCCAATGTCAGGACCTCCTTATGTGGTACTCTACGAGAAAGGTGCTACCTCGGTTTCACAGAAACTGTGCCTGAGAGGTCATGCTACTGCAGGAGTCAGAAGTGGGATCGAAGCCATGTGTATCTCACTCTGAGGCCCTGCTGCTAGCCTAGGCTGGGGGATGGAACCGTACTCAGGCAGAGTTTTCGGGAAGGAATACGGTGGACTCAAAGGCAAGGAGACCTGGGAACTTGCCTGTGGAAGGGAGTCACGAAGACCTCAAAATTATTATGTGATGGGCCGGAGATTTAGCTCCGTGGTTCCAGCGCCTGCTTTGCAAGCGCAAGGTCCTGAGTTTGATCCTGTTAAGCACATACAATGCTGGGCATGGTGACTCACACCCACCAACCATCAATACCACATACCACAGTGCTGGGCGTGGTGGCTCATGCCTGTCATCCCAGCACTCGGGAGGCAGAGGCAGGAGGATTGCTGAGTTCAAGGCTTGCCTGGGCTACATAGTGAGCTGAGGGCCAGCCTGAACTACAAAGTGAGACCCTGTCTCAAAAAAAAAAAAAGAAATTATGTGACACTCAGACATCTGGGGAAAATGAGGGCTGATTTAAAGGGCTGAACCATAAGCGCCGCGCCCTACTGTGTCCTGTGGAAGAAGTCCCCTAGCCAAACAATCCTTCCAGTCCAGGGCACGAGCACGGTTCCTGTTCATCCCTGAGCAGTGGGTATCAGGTTCCTGTCATGGCGCTATTCCATCCTCTCACAGGATCTGGGGTCACCCGTCTCCTCGATACTACAGAGCCTGCCTCTCACAGCCCCCGATGGCTCACTCTGCTCCCACAGGCAACACCCATGGGTCCTGCGCGGCATGCAGGACCCTCCCCCAGACTTTAAGGCCACGTGACTGACCAACGCCTGTCAACCCTCTTCTCCAGCACTGGGGTGAGGGGCCCAGCCATCACTGTGAGCCCAGAATCCAGATCCTTCTTTCTCTACCCAAGTACACAGACAGTGATTAGAACAGTAGAAGACGCTGAAGTGTTTACTGTGAAAGCTACATGGTTCATTTTAATAACTATTGGCTTGTTTCCTCTGAATACATGCCTGGCTCCTCTTCACTGACCTTACACAGAAGGAAATGGAAGGACAGAGAGGTTATGGGGCTACACAGGGAGGAACAGCAAAAATCTCATCTTTCACTTTTACGCTCTCTTCTTCCCCAATACTTTCCTGATGACTCCTGTCCACAGGCTGTACAAGAATCAAATATGCATAATCAATGCTCATAACAAGAAAAAAACAAAAAGCCTAACAGAAAGATAGCCAAAAGATATGAATAGGTAACTCACCCAAAAAGTTAAAAAAACAAACATTTAGCCAATAATGGGGAAATGTTTAATCTCACTACTAAAGAGATTCAAACAAAAATCATAACAATTTCTTTCTCTCTTTCAAGTTGACAAAGACCTAACAGACTCTTGCTACTCATTGTTTGTGACGGTCTAACGGAGCTGAAGACTTGGTCCCATATGGGCCGAGTGGGTTTTAGTGCCTCTTGGAAAGGCAGGGTAGCAACTCGCTTAACATTTTACATTCTACGTACCAAGTTCACTTTTAGGGTAGGTGACTAGGAAACAAGTTGCCAAATATCAGAAAAGGTATAAGGATGCTTGTTCTATCATTCTTTACAATATACAAAAGTAATAGCACAATATATAATCTAAATGTTCATCAGCAAGGTACAGATTGGGTAAATAGTGGTATATCTGTTAACGAAACATTTTTCAATGTTTGAAATGAGGCACATGCATTCTTATTAACACAAAACAATATGTTAAGCTTTAAAACTAGATCACAAAACTACATATGGAATGTTACACTTATCATGTAAAATGCATGTAAGATTTTGTACTTTTCTTGAGTGTTTAAATTTCAACTTCTCCTCTTCAGTTTATGCCAAAGACACCTACAAAAACCAGGAAGGAAAAAGAATTATTTTCATTTTGGGAAGGATGAAAGAAATGTAAAAAACAAAAAAATACGTCACCTCAAAAGTAGGAAGTATACTTCATGAAGACATTACACAAATTATTCACTGTGCTTTGATTTTGTACTAATTTTTTGTTTCCCAACTATTGCACGTGCAGGCCTGGCAGGAAGAGAGGCAGCCGTGGCCCCCCCTTCTCACCACAAGCACGCAAAGCAGAGGGCTGTGCACCGGCGGAGGGCTGGCACCCGCAGCGGGGACAGACACCGACTGGGGCAGCGGGTGCCGCCCACCTTCCTGAGGCAAAGGGTGCATCAGGGCCAGAAACTGAGACTTCCTCCCCAGCTTCCTGGTAATGGCTGATTCTGCGCCTTTTACTATTCAAACCAACAGCTAGCTCGGGATAAATTCCGCTTTGGGAGCTTTCACCTCCTGGCAGCAAACACCGCTCTTTCAAATCCCATCTAGGCCTTCTCTTTGTATTAAAATGCTTTGTGTAAGGGACGTGTATCCTGTAAAAGGTGTTTCTCAAAAGTTAACTCTCCAAGAAACCACCAATTCTATCACTTAGAAGAAGGCCAAAGGAGGCAAAAGACACCCCACCTAGTTTAATCCTAAAAGACACTTAATTTAGTTATCTTTTTAAAAATACAAATCCTCCTATGTCACTTTAGAAATTTCGAAATATAAATCTCTGGGAGTCTAGGAAGGCCGGTGTCGTGGTCTTGTCATAATGCGTTTGACAGCTCTAGGAGAGACGATCTCCATAGGCCTCCTAGGTCTTTACGAATGCAAAACTTAATCCATCTGGAAATAGTTGTATTGCTGACCCCAGGGTTCTTTATATTAGAACAAATTCAGACACAAGCTCGGGACAGTTCTTGAATATTACATGAAGGTGAGTTACAGCATTCACACAGCCCCGCATTGTCCTTTACAGCGTTTTTATGAGGCCGATCTAAAGTCTGCCAGACCTTTCCTCACCACAGAGGAAATCTAAGCTAAAGGGGAAAATAAGAACTTTATGAACTATTAAAAAATAAAGCTGTGGAGTTAGGGAGTTATGGATTAAGTTCCGAACCATTAATTTTTCTATTCCCTAACTTGGAGCCCACTGAAGATGTGCGAGACTGCTACAGGTGACAGTGACGGTCCTGCCAGAACAACCACCGGGAAGGGAAATGGCTGAGGGAGGGGAGACGCCCAGGTTTGGATGTCAATTTATACAGGGATCTGGAGTTCAATCATCTTCCGTCCCCCAGGTGCAGGAGTGACTAGCCCCCTCTTCATTTGGGAGGTCCACTACATTAGGCAATATTCTGTTTGGCCAGACATGCCATTCCTCTCTTGAAGGAAATTAATTTTTTATTCTTCTAGCTAATGTAATCCCAACTCAGTGCTTCAAGTGTTCTCAGGGCACTACTAGCTGAAATCCAGTCTGAAGTATCTCTCACGGGGACTCACACGATGAAAACAACAGGAGAGCGGCAAAGAAAACAGGGCGGGCTTGGAACACTTAAGTGCTGGGCACCCCCCGCCCCCCAGAGAACCACACACGTGATCTGTGAAGGGCTCTGAATTCCGAGCTCTATGCTGAGGGTGCTGTTTTACGATTTCCATAAGACACTGAATTTTAAGCATGCACGGTGTCTGAATAGGATAAGTAAAAGATTACAAGAAAGAAAACACAATGATTTCCGGTTGTTTAAAAGGCAACTCAACAAGCCTTTATCAGCAAAAGGAAAAGGTCAGGATCAATAAGAGGGCCTTTCTTCTAGAAGAAGATCTGTGTTCAGCTTAGCACAGACAAATCCTCATGGTGGGTCTTCTGGAGACTGAGGCAAGATCAGACTCTACGAGGGATCCTTGCTGGGACAGTAAAATTTAGTCATTTCACATTTCCCAATAATTCTAAAACACAACAACCTTTACCGATTCAGTCTTCTGCCTTCCTCTAACCAAAGGCTAATTAATTTGAAAACTAAAAACAAGCCCTGAAATATAGAGGTGTTATTCCACATACATGCAGCTTACCCCAAAAATGCCCACTCTTTTTTTTTTTTTTTGCTTTTGAGACAGGGTCTCGCTTTGTAGTTCAGGCTGGCCCTGAGCTCACTATGGTGCCCAGGCAAGCCACCGCGAACTCAGCAATCTTCCTGCCTCTGCCTCCCGGAGTGCTGGGATGACAGGTGTGAGCCACCATGCCCAGCATTGTGGTATGCGGTGTTGATTGTTGGTGGGCATGAGTCTCCATGCCCAGCATTATATGCGGTTACCGGGGATCAAACTCAGGACCTTGCGCTTGCGAGGCAGGCGCCGGAACCACTGAGCTAACCCTCTGGCCCCAAAAGTGCCCACTCTTTTAGAAATGTTACACTGTGACGTTCGCAGGGGCGGTTCCACGAATAGGGAGAGGCTGGGTTGGGAGATGCTGCAGAATACTGAGTATCTCTGGAGACAGAAGACAGCTCTGGGGACGAGAGCCTGACGCTGACCATGTCTTGGTCAAATCTCCCATTTCTCGCTTGTTTATGTGCCCAGTTGCTCTGGTGAAAACCTGGCCAGACCCCTATGGAAAGAAGCTCTCGCTGGCTCGCGGAAGCTGCACAGCAGGGCTGCGCTCAGCTTGGTGTTCTGCAACAGATCCGAACCCGCGTCGCAGCAGCAGTTTGTCCGAACATTTAAATCCCGGACGCTCACAGATGCATCACTAGAAGTGATGAATTCATCAGCCCAACAGCCTCCCGCTGCCGGCACCGTGGTTCCGCCCAGCTCCGGGTCGGACTTCCTCCGCTCACTGTTCACGTCGGAAGACTGTGGGGCGTATGGAGGAACCAGGACCATGAACCGCCCTCGTTAAGATGAGGAGCTGCATTCATTTATGTGCAAATGGACACACTTCGGGGACACACTAATAAGTGATATGCAAATATGCAAATACCGTATCTTTTCTCTAGTATGAGGATCTGTAGATGTAAGTAAGTTCTAGAATGTATGATAGACTTTGTGAAATAGGAAATATTCAAAGGGAATGTGGTAGGGGAAAGTAATGAGAAAGAATATGATTTGGAAAGAAAAAGAAAGCACATGTATATAGGGGGTGGAGGGTTGTGGGTGGGTGGGGATATGGGTAAAAATGAGAATTGACTTGTCTCATACACTGGTACAAATTCCCCAGTGTTGAGTGTGATTGTGAGCTGTCTATAAAATGTACAGATAAAGAATTAAATCAAAAAAAGATGAAAGCAAATCACCCGCCTCCTTAAGCAATGTCAGTATGACTGAAGAAAACCGGGAGGAACCAACGTCAAAGGCATTCTCCGCGGTGACCGCCTCTCGGCACCTTTCAAGTACCCAAATCCTGCCAGTATCTCGAGGGTCATCTAGTCTACGCTCTGAGAACCCTTCCTCTCCTGTCCCCGGATTCTCTCGGGGCCTGCAAGCACACGCGTTTTCCAGGAGCAGGAAGGTCACGTGCACGATGCCAACTAATTTCCAGGTGAAGAGCGCACTCGCCGCGGACATCGAGAGCACACGGGGCTGAGGAGAACATGCCCCGCCCACAGCGGGCAGCACCGGCCCCGCCCACTGCCGCCATGAGCTCACGTCACCCTGCGGCCCTCCGATGATCTTCGATGTTTGGAGAGAAGTCAAAGGCGCGCGCTGTATGGAAAATATCTCCACTGTAAATGTTGGCCCGATTAAAAAGTCAAGAAATCAACTCTGTGGTCTAACTGGACTAGGGAACCACCGATCTGCCGCCTCTGGTCCCTCCCAAACACATGAAGCTTACCATAAGTGGCACGTGTGGCACAGGTGTGGTATTCCCATGTCACCAGGATGGTCAGTATTTCTTCTGGGACATGAATAAACTTACAGGTTCTAGGTAACTCAAAAATATGGCAGGCTTTTAACTAGTTGTCTTCCACATTAACTCGTTTCAAGTTTTAAATCATGCGCAAGGAGGGCCAGCGATACCTTTGTCCAGAAGAGAAGACCACGGATGAAATAAGTTAGGAGCGCTAACCTAGCCTGTGGCTGTGGCTACAGGGCAAGGACTGTGTCCGTACTATAGCCAGTGCCTATTAAGAATGCTAAGCATACAAGTTTGAGGGGGACTGGTCTGAATCATTTAAGGAACCAGGCTCCAGAGCCAGGCAGGGTGTGCACACCTATAGTTCCAGCACCCAAGAAGCTGAAGCAGGAGGATCACTGGAATTCGATCCCAGCCTAGACTACAGTCAGTTCAAGGCCAGTGAATACGTAGTGAAGTTCTAGGAGGAAAAAAGGGGAGGCTAGCCAAGAAATGCTTACATTAGAAATGTATTTCCAGATTAAATATATAGCAATGGTAAATCTCCAGAATTTTCAGAAAAGTATTCCATGCTTTGGGCAAAAATCAGTAAAAACACACGGAACTAAATATTTCTACACTGTAACATCCCTAAGTCTAAGATCAAGTAAAGAGTAAAGGAAGTACCTGACCTGGAGAATATATTCCAAACGTATTAAAGTTAGCTGAAAAGAAACAAAGAAAAAAAATCTAAATTAGTCTTATCTTTCCGTAAGTATGTGGATATGCACTGTGGCTTGGAACCCTACCTTGCGGTCATGCAAACTTACTCGGCTCCTCCTGTAATGGAATTACAAGATTTCGGTGCCTTTTCTTCCAGTTCATATGACCCCTTGTGGTTACATGCTAACAAAGTGCTTGCTGAACAAAAATGCTGTCTACATTCGTCAGCAGCGAAGATGCCAGTGGAAAGCCCGATGGGCCTGCGATTTGTCGTGGGCCCAAAAGAGTTCCACACTGCTCCCGTCCGAGAGTGAGCGCGACTTCATAAAGGGACGTGAGCACAGGAACCACTTCCAGCAGGATCCCCAGTGACCAGATTGTGAACATGGGTTCTGCAGACAACAACGGACTTGGGGGAAGGCAGTGAAGCAGCAGGAAGAGGCAAACATGAGTGATTTGATCACTGTTTTGTAAAAGGAAAAGGATGGGTATAGAGCAGACCCATGTTACCAGCCGTGACTCTATTCCGGAATTAACAACGACATCCTTGTAGGTCCCGATGAACAAAGCTACTTCACAAAGCCTGTGCGGCCGACACCTGCCACAGCCTCACCCAACCTGGAAGGGTCTTCACTGGATTTTACCCAAGTCCTTCTGACTCGAAATCTCAGCCCTGGTCACTGTGTTTGACCTCCTTCCAAACCAGCCACCTGAAAAGTTACCTGCACGTAATTAGTCATGCTGTGAAATTATACACTGAAGAGAGAATACTGCTCACTTTTTAATTTTTGTTAAAGACATAGTAGGCTAACCTCAGAGAGCAAGCTTTCGGAGATAAAAATTAGTTCTATTATTAATAGGTATATTTTACTCAGATAATAAAGAGTTATGAATACATTCAGTATCCCCCAAGAACTGAAGGGTGCTACGCTTTGTGCCTAGAGGCCCCCCGAAAGCCTCAGGCAGTCACAGGGCTTTTTCAGAGGTGGCGCTGGCTCCGGGTTTGAGGGTCAGTGCGCTCCTTGGTCGGGCATCGCGCTAATCCCTGTGGCCCGAGAGGATCAAAGGAGCAGAAGGACTATGCCGAGTCCCGCTGCTCTCCGGACCTCTGCCTCCGCGGAGCCGCCCGCCACAGCAGCCCGCCGGCTACGACTCTGTCGAAAGAACATGCTTATTCACTCGATCACCAAATCTTTATTGAGAAACCACCGCGGCACAAATGGTTCCAGATTCCGAGGCTAATAGAGTGAAAGAGAAAGAGAAGACCGGCGCCCGGAGACGCTGCGTCGACAGCGAGACTAAGAGCAACAGGGGCGGAGGGGCGGAGAGCCGGCCCGGGCCGGGAGCAGGCCGGCGGCCAGGACAGGGCCCGGCGGGCAAGGGCCGAGGGCCGGGGAGCCGGGTCAGCAGAGAGCAGCCCGGAGCGCGCTCACCGCCCTGGGAGGCGCGGCCCCAGCAAGCGGGCTCAGCTCCGGGCACGGGGGAGGCGGCCGCCCCGCGCTCCGGGGCCCCAAGGCGGCCTGGGCTTTACTCCAGGGCAGTGGGAGCTGCCGAGCACCCTGCTTTCCGAGAGGCCCGAGGGGACAGGCGACGCTGCCCCCGGGCTGCCAGGAGAAGACCGCGGGAGGCGGCGCCCGGCGGGGAGGGAGGTGGCCCGCTTCCGCCTCGCCAGGCCCGCCCCGCGAGGCCACCGCCAGGGCGCAGGCCGCCTCCCGCCCGTGTCGCTCAGGCCCACCAGCGGGCCGTGCGATGAAGGTGCGGCCCAGCCCCTGGCACCACTGGGGAGCTCTGGAGACGCGGAGCGGGACAGCTGGGTGCGAGGGGGTGGGTCACCGGAGCCGGGCCCCGAAAGGACGATGGGCCTGTTCCACGGGGCCAGTGGCTCCTTCTGCCATGTGCGGCCTCCTGTGATGGGGCAGCAGGACCAACGGCCACAGATTGACACTTGGGAACCCTGGGTTTTCCGGTGCAATGAGGAAAAGCTCCAGTGGGATGGAAAGAAGCAGGAAAAGTACTTAACGGCACGGATGTCGGTGTTCGCACCCGACTGGCAGCACCCACGTTCACATGCACATCGCTGTCCAAGGGCAGACGAACAGGCCTGGGCTACACGGTCAAAGCCTGGGGCTCAGAGGCGATCTGAGCTGCAAATAAAGCTTCGGGAGCACCGTGTGCGCCGAGAGCGCGTCAGATCACTGGCGAGCTGAGGCGAGGGAGAAAGACAAGGCCTTCACGCTGGCAGAGGAGGCCGAAGAGGAAGACCAGCCGGGGGCGCCTCAGAGCCACCTGAAACGAAGGCCCTCCTGAGCAGGGCGTGGCCTCCGGCAGGCGCCAACACACGCGGCCAGGGCGGCGCTCGGAGCAGCACCAGCCACCGGCAGGCAGGGAGCCCGGGCCCCAGACGGGCTGTGAGCAGCGGGAGGACAGAAGTCGGAGGAGAACAGCTGGAGACAACTCTGCCGAGGTTCTCCGTGCCGGGTGCGGAGCAGGGAAAGGTGGAGCGGCCCCAAGGAGTTAGCAGGTTTTCCCTATCTCTGTCTTACGTTTAGAGAAATTAGTGTCTTGTGTGCCATCGGGCATTTCTAGGAGGGAACTCAGGTTGGCGCAGGGCACCGTGAAGGAGGCAGACGGGAGCACAACAGGGCAGGCGGCGAGAGCCGCGGAAGTTCCCTCCTGCCTGAGCTTTGCCCCGGGAAGCCAGAAGTGAGAGTCGCCACACAGCTGGGACAGAGGGAGGGGCGACCAGGGGCTGAGAGGGGGAGGGGAATCATCGGGGGGGGGGGGCATGTGATGGTTGCGGGGCCTAAACTGCCTTCGATGGGAATCCACAGACATGATTATCAATAACAGATGCTGACATTAATCTAAGCTAGAGGGGAAAATCAGAATTGGCGTAAGGAATAGGCAAAGGACATGGTGACCTAAAGTGATAAAAACGTCACACACAGTGTGGAGACACTCCAGTCACCACAGAGAGTTCTCTTCCCACTTGGTGGGAAGGCAGTTGTGCCTGGAAGCAAAGCGAACACAGAGAAACGCGGGTGCCCCACCGTCCCGCTGTCCTGCTGTCCTGCTGTCCCACCGTCCTGCGGACACCCGCGGTATAACCAACGCAGCATTCAAATGCAAGCAAATGATCTTTTAGAGTCTTTCTTGGCTAGCCTCTCAGGCTCTGAGAATGTGAAAAACACATCTAAAGTCCTAGTTTTAAATGCTTTCTTGTAAATTATTCCAGGTACATAAAAGCCCAGCTCCTACATAGAACTGAAGAAAAGATTAATGACCACTGACATTAAAATTGTAAATGTTCTGCATGCAAATCCACCTTCCCTCCATTCATAGCAAGTGAATAACCAGCAGAGAATTAGAATTGCAAAAATGCCAAAGAGCTACATGGAAATTATACAACAAAGTAGTTTCACAGTGATGTTGAGAGAGGAACATGAGGTGAAACAGGAAAACAGAGAGAGGCCTCCTGCCGGGGCTATCTGAGGAAATGTCTGCATGTTCACACACGTCTGAGGGACACACACATGAAGAAATTAGTCCACTTCCTTGCTCGCAAAACTTAAAAATAGATTACCACCTTGGTTGCATTTCAATGATGTGACACATGATTCCTGTTTTAGTTTCAAATTATTTTTTCACTAAATGGCTTCTGAAATATTCACTTGTAAATATAAAGGAGATCTTTTGCTTGTCTGATTATTTTAAAATCAAGCTTTTGCCAACACAGGTTTTCCAGTACTCTCGGATGTGATTTTCTTCCAATTACTACTTTCCATTGTGGTGTGGAGATGTCTCTCTCTGGGCTGAAACTGTGACAAGGACTCCGAGGGACACTGTTTCGTGCCTTGTAGCTGGAACAGATCGAATAACGCAAACAAGGCTCTGAAAATTACTTCACACAGATGATACATCCGCTGCACGATTGCTAACCCCCGTGTGCTCTCACTGCTCGCTCTTATTTTCCAGTGTTTTAATCGTTCTCATGAGCATAAAACGAAGACAGTTTCCCTGTTTGGGCCACAGAGAGACAGAAACCCAACGGCAACTGTATGAGACTTTTTCCTAAGGTAACTGCAGCAGCTCTTGAATCACACGCCCACAGAGTGACTGCTGTGCAGGAGCCCCCAGGGTAGCGCGTGGCATGTGTGCCTTCACATACGTGCGGTGAGCGAGGTGGTGGGATGCAGAGTACACCATGTGGCATCTCCCTACACAACTGCTGCCCTTTTCTCACTTTATTTGATTGTATTTATCTAGAGTAGGGGGGGGAGGCTCAACTTCCTGAATTCCTTTATCTCCAGGAGTTACCCAAGATACTCCTGAATAAAATCAGTAAGAACTTGCCAGGGCTCCCAAGAATACCTGCAGAGCAGGAAAGACCCGGAAAATACAAACAGTTTGGTAGCTTTTATCTAGTAGCTCCTCTCTCCTGCGGGTAGACCTGGGATTTCCCATGGGGGGCAGCCAGTCTGTACCATGAGGACAAAAGGCCCAAGGTAAAGGCATAATTGGGCAAAAGGAGGGGAAGAGCTGGATCCAGGTGCCGCTCTGAGCTCCTTCACGTCTTTGCAAAACACATCCTCCTGGGCTGGAGATTTAGCTCAGTGGTTCCGGCACCTGCCTTGCAAGTGCAGGGTCCTGAGTTCAATCCCCGGTAACCACATACAACAATGCCGGGCATGGTAGCTCACGCCTGTCATCCCAGCATTTGGGAGGTAGAAGCAGGAGGATTGCTGAGTTCGAGGCTTGCCTGGGCCACATAGTGAGCTCAGGACCAGCCTGAACTACAAAGCAAGACCCTGTCTCCAAAACAAAACAAAACAAAAAAAACACATCCTCCTTTGGTCTAGAAACTTGTAATCATTAACTTCAGGTGTGGACTTGGCTAGGTCCAGATATTTGGTCAAACATGTCCGGATGTTGTTGTGAAACTACTTTTTAAATAACATCAGCCATTAAATCAGGAGACTGAGAAAAGCAAATTACCCTTCGTGTTAGTGGCCTCGTCCAGTCAGGAGCTGGGCACGTGGAATGTTCTGCCTGTGCCACCAGGAGGAGGAGGAAGGAGGGCAAGGTAGAGGCGTCCAAGTCCAAGGCCGGTCTGGCCAGTCCAACGATTTCTATCTCAAAAATAAAACATAAAAAATAAAAAGGGCTTGGTCCAGAGGCCCTGAGTTCAATCCTAATCACCACTGGAAACAAAAGGTAGGGGCAGAAAGAGGAGAGAGAAAGAAGGCAAGGGAGGGGGAGGGGAAGGAGACCTGAGGGGCTTCCCCTAAGGGAAGGAGGATTTTTCCAGCAGACTGTGCCCTGGATGTCCCGTCTGCTGCCCCATGCTGCAGGTTTTGGGCCTCCCAGCCCTAGTTAGTCACGCCCTAAAATCTCTTTCCTCTCTCTCTCTCTCTCTCTCTCTCTCTCTCTCTCTCTCTCTCTCTCTCTCCCTCCCTCCCTCCCTCCCTCTCTCTCTCTCTCTCCTTCTCTGTTCATCTCCCCTCTTTCTCTACCCTCCTTCCACACCTCTCCCGCTCCCTATTCCTGCTCGCCACAGCTGAGTGGAATCCTGTCTGGCACGGCTGAGCCTCCAGGCTGTGGGACAGTAACGCGCCCGCCCTAGGAGCTGCAGTTCAACCCTGCAGTGGAGGCAGAGACTCCGAGAGTCCTGAGGGAGTCGCTGCCCCCATCACAACAAACAGCATAGTGACTCTGTTGGGATTCTCCAACCATAATCCTTTACTCATGGTTGCATTTATTTAAAATAATAATTGTCTTTCAATCTGAATATAAATAATTACTATTAAGAATTTGAAAGGTTAGAAAAGCATAAGAAAAAAATATATATTCTATCACTTGGGCCCGTTACCTACTGTTATTACTAATGACTTGATTTCCTGAGTTACTGTGTGCCAGGTGGGGCAGGAAGCAATTCATTTTATTACCTCAGCACCGGGGAGGTGGTGAGAATTTTGGTGCTCACCTCCCGGGTAACAAAACTAAGGATTAGACAAGGACATGCAGCAAGTAAATGTTCAGAAAGGATCGTCGAGGCCATCGTTCACCCACTGGCACGGCGGGGCGGGCTGCCTTCTCTACGGGTGAGGCCGCCAGTCAGAGCTGGCACGTGGTCGGGGGGAACGCGTGAGTGCAAATGGTACATGCACACTGCTCGGCATCTGGGCACGCCGAGGCTCTCTTCCCCCAGGCTGCGCTCCCTCCCCCAGGAGAACACTGTAATCTGAAATGAAGCGGAAGCCTGTTTCCCATTAGCTACATCTGCTTCTGCCAACGCTGTCCTTTACCTCCGATAAAGATGTCCCAGCCAGAGGGACCCTTCGGGTCATTCGCAGAAACCCTGGTTTATGTCTTTCAAACTACCCACACACCTGTGATCTCTTTGCTTTTCCTCACAGCCCTCTGAGTTAAGGAGGGCGTGCCGTACCACCAACTCCACTGTACAGGAGAAAGAACTAGGCTCTAGAGAGGTCCCGGAAGTTGCCCAAGGTCACACCGCAAATTAGCGGTACAAGGGAGACTGGAAAGCTGTCTAGTGACACGGAGCCCAGCACATTTCCCATGATGCTGTGCTGCCTCACCTGTTAGCCCTACTAGTTTGAGGGGCCTGGAGTTGATGAGGCATGCCATCAATTCCGCAGGGTGAAACTGTCCTCTCTCTAGGTAAGAAAATGCACGCATGTTTGCGCGCACGCACACACACACACACACACACACACACACACACTGTAACTGCATCTGCCAAAATGGTTTTATACAGTCCAGTCAAGGAGGCAGCGAACTCCCAGGCCGTCTTTCCGAAACAGAGCCCCGCAAGGTAACGTGATTATAGACAGGCTGGGAGCGGGCAGCGGGCGGCGGGCACAGGCCACGCTCGCAGTGCACAGCGCGGTAGAACCTTCCAGCTCCCGCCACCGCGAAGCAGCCGCGATGCAAACCGGAGAAGCTAAGACGACGGCCCAAGAAAGAGGGCGGCGAAGACCTTCACCTCTGCCTCCTGCACTTCTGTTCCCTCACGTCAGGGAGCTCCGTGCGTTTAACTCTTTGCACTAACCCGTACGTACCTTGACTCCTTCCATAGGATGTGTACAAGAGGTAAAGAACAGGGGAGTATTTTATTGACTGCGGAGAACATAATAACCCTAGAGGCGATTATGCTCAGCACCTTATCCTGAAAGCAAAGAAAGTACACGCAGAGGGGACACACCACACAGCAGTTCAGTACCAAAGCTAGGATTTGGGGGTGAAATCTCTGCTGTTCAGACAAAACGGCAGATATCTGTCTCGGGGCATCTGTCTCAGCGAAGCAGAAGTTACCACCTTCACTCTCAGCTGCTGAGATGAGTGGAGATCGCAAGACGAAGAGAGAAGGTGAAATATTTGAAGCTCAGACACAAAAGACTAGCACCCAGGATGGAGGCTTCCAGGGAACTGAAACAGGGGGCTCTGCACAGGCTGCCATGACCAGGTGGCTCAGTCCCCAGAGCAGCTCGGCCTGGACTGCTGCCGCCCGGACAATCACGAGAGACACTCAAATGACCTCTTTTCTCTTGCATTAGCAAAAGGAAGTTTAGGGACTTTAGAAACCAGGCATCTGCTCCAAAAGAAATGTTTTACAGACTCAAAGATATTCAAAATGTACACAATGTAATGCTTCGACCAAAAGTGAACATCACTGTTTAAAATAGAAAAACAAATTTCATCCAAAATGATTTAGGACCTGACAACTTTAGCGGGGAAGTGATAACAGTGGGAAAAAATACAGGAACCAGAAAACAATCCATCAAATATGCTTCCCTTAAAAATTCTGGGTATCCATGTGATCTAGCCATGGTACCATGTCATACAGATAAAAACAGAAGGCAGAATTCATAGTGCTTCACAGTCTTACTTAGAAGCATGAGAGAATTGAAAAGGGAGGGCCTCGTTCTTGATGCATGGATAACAACACAAACCTCTGACTACTACTTCTGTAAAGATTTTTCTCAGGGCTGGGGCTGGCACCTCGCTCAGGAACACACCGCCTCTCAGCCTCACCCCCAAACACACCAACCCCCCACTGGGCAGCCTGTCTTATTCACTGTCTTCAGCCCTCAACTCTGCAGTGTGTATTTCACCAGTCTCTCAATTTCTTTGGTGTTCCTCTTTTTCCTGGTTTGTGAGGGCCTGGGAGTTTACCCAGGAACCAAATTCTTCCTATATAGGAGCTACAGAAATAGTAGAGACCGTGAACAGAAACTAGCATTTTAATGCAGGAGTGCAAACAGCAAGTCAGTAATTCAGCACCAACACAGACTTCAGAAACCATGGTCTTTCATCAGCATTGAAATAACTATAGCAACTAAGCATGAAAAGATATTTTTATCCCCTCATCATTTTTATCATTTCTATAAATGTTACCATTATACCAGGTACTGGAATAGACAGTGAGGACACAGAGATAAGAAAGACAAGATTCTTTTTCCACAGTGGCCACATTTCAATTCACTGTTTTTCAAACTATACTTTCAAACACACTGTCTCTCTTAAGTTTCCATGTTCCAATTACTTTTAGGAGTGACCTTCTTTTTTTCCAAGACAAGGTATAGCTGTAGAGTTCAGACTGGCCTTGAACTCTGACACTATGAGCTAAAATGAACCTTTCCTCCCTATCAGTGATTTATCTCTGATATTTTACCGCACTGGCAGAAACCTGACTAACACAGAAGTTCTAAGATCATCTTCTTTCCTCTCCTCTAAAAAATCAAAGTTCAGATAATTTAATTTGCCCATGACTGTGTGCCTAGTAAGCGGCAGAGGTGATATGAACAAATATAATGTTAATGCAGGGATTTCTTTTTTCTGAACAAAAACCTCATTTTTTAGGTTTAATTGCTGCATGGGTATTTTGCAATAAATATTGTGTTTGAGTTGCAATTTGACACTCAGCCCCTAAAAGGTTTATATCACTGCCACATAGGGATTTCTCTATGATCAGTTCACTGACAAAGAAAAAAGTAAGCATCTTTTACAAATATTGCTGCACAAGGACTTAACATCAATCTGAAGTGGTCCCTAAACATCGTAACCCTACTCAAGATGATTCTATGGGCAGAACTTCAAATAGTTAGTACTTATTGTATTTTTGCCTTGAAAAAGACATAATCTGAGGCCTTTCTCCATAGTAAGACATAGACTCAAGCAGGATTGCATTTGAAAGAATTAATAGTAGTAAAAAGAAAAAAGAATTAAAAGTAGAAAGGGTAGGGGAAAAGGTGTCTTGGCCCTCTTCATCTTTACCCAGGGTGTGAAAATCTGTCATCCAAATGTGGACCGGAAGACTCCCGCCATGGAGAAGGAACTCAACAGTTAGAGAGGGAAAATGACATTTCTTCCTCTGCTCACTCAGATCCAAATCTATGTACTTACAAAAGCTATTTAATAGCCATGATGTCCAAACACAAGGATTGGAAGGGCTGACCAACAGAGACTTCCCCAGATCTGGCCTGATCGCGCTACTTCCAAATGTTGAACTTGCTAAAGCTTTTACTGCATGGTAAATACCAATGTGTCTGCTCACGTCATGACCAGTGCTGGCTTACGGGCCACAAGCACCCTGGATCTTGTCATCTCTGTGAAGGATTTCCAGCTCCAACTACACAGTCTACTCGATCTGCACACCCAGTGAGTCACAGAAAAGTATATTGCTCATTCGCTGCCTAGATGATTGTCCTGTTGTCCCAACTCAGTAGGAATTGGCATGAGTGCAAATTAAACTCGGGCTGTGTTAAGACTACAAGATTAATTTGTTTAGTGTATACCCTACTTTTTAAAAATGTGCTCGAGGTGCCCTCCCACCATCTGGGTCCACATTCTTTCTGTGGGGCCCATGTGTCACAGAGGGAATCAATGTGTCTTTATTTGAGCTTGCACTGTTTTCCTAGTATGGACAGTCACTGCTATGGATTTGCCTCATAGAACTGTTTTTGCTGGGCCCCATAAATTCCTGCACACTGTGCTGGCATTATCATTTAACTGTAGAAACTCTTTGATTTCTGCTGTGACCCACTGGCTGCTCAGGAGTGTCGTTCAATTCCATGTGTTTGTGGCATTCTTGGAATTTATTTTGCTATTGGTCTCCATTTTCAAGGCTCTGTGGTCTGACAGTGTAAAGGCAGTAACTTCAATTCCTTTGATTTTACTTAAACACGCTTTATGGGGCCGGAGATTTAGCTCAGTGGTTCTGACACCTGCCTCACAAGCACAAGGTCCTGAGTTCGATCCCCGGTAACCACATACAATGCTGGGCGTGGTGACTCATGCCCACCAGCCAACAATACCACATACCACAGTGCCAGGCATGGTGGCTTACGCCTGTAATCCCAGCACTCGGGAGGCAGAGACAGGAGGACTGCTGAGTTCAAGGCTTGCCTGGGCTTCATAGTGAGCTTAGGGCCAGCGTGAACTACAAAGCGAGACCCTATCTCAAAAAAAAGAAAAACAAAACAAAAGAAAAAAAACATGCTTTATGAACTAGCATGGGGTCTACTTAGGATAATGAACCATGAGCAGCTGAGAAGTATATATATTCTGACTTTGTGTGGTAAAATACTCTGTAGACATCTATTAAGTTTACATGTTCAACAGTTTGGTTCAGTTCAAATAATTCGTTACTGATATTTTTGTCCAGTCAATCTGCCTATTTGTGACAGTGGGGTATTAAGTTCCTCCCCCACTACTACGGCATTAGTGTTTATCTGGCTTTTCATGTCCATTAATATTTGTTTTACATAGTTGGGTGCGCTAGAATTTG
This sequence comes from Thryonomys swinderianus, assembly GCA_004025085.1. Taxonomy (NCBI): domain Eukaryota; kingdom Metazoa; phylum Chordata; class Mammalia; order Rodentia; family Thryonomyidae; genus Thryonomys; species Thryonomys swinderianus. The sequence goes on from PVIC010003342.1 coordinate 54,434, forward strand.
GTGCATGAATATTTATGAATTTCATCTCTTCCTCTTGGACTGCTCCCTGTATAAGGATGTAGTGTCCTTCTTAAATTAGTTTTGGTTTGAAATCTATTTTGTCTGCAAACAAGATAGCCACTCCTGCTTTTTTGCAGTTTCCAATCACATGGAAAATTGTTTTCCATCCTTTTACTTTCAGTTTATGGATATTGTTCCGAATTAGATGCATTAATTCTATACAGCATATTGTTGGATCTTGCTTCTTAATCCATTCTGACAGTCTCTGTCTTTTAATTGGCATCTTGAGGCCACTGACATTAACCATTATAACTGACATGTACTGATTTAGTCCTGCCATGATGTTTTCCTGTTCTTGGCTCTTTTATTCTTTGCTTTTGCCCCCTTTTGATTCAATTTCTTTTTTTTTTTTTTTTCTTTTTGAGACAGGGTCTCGCTTTGTAGTTCAGGCTGGCCCTGAGCTCACTATGGTGCCCAGGCAAGCCGCCGCGAACTCAGCAATCCTCCTGTCTCTGCCTCCCGAGTGCTGGGATTACAGGCGTGAGCCGCCACATCCGGCATTGTGGTATGCGGTGTTGATTGTTGGTGGGCATGTCTCCACGCCAGCATTGTATGTGGTTACCGGGGATCGAACTCAGGTCCTTGCGCTTGCGAGGCAGGCGCCGGAACCACTGAGCTAACCCTCCGGCCCTTGATTCAATTTCTTACCTTGCCCATGAGTTCACTCTGCTGGGTCTCATGGGATTCTGATACACACTGTCTTTTTCTAGGATACTATTTAGAATTTCATGGAGTACAGGTTTTATATTCCTGAAGTTTCTTAGGTGTTGTTTGTCATGGAAGTATCTTATTTCCCCATCCATTCTGAAGGATAGTTTTCCAGGATATAGCAATCTAGGTTGGAGGTTTTCTTCTAGGGTTTCTAATACTTCCCCTCACACTCTCCTTGACTTGAGTATTTGCTTTGAGAAGTCTGCTATGATTTTGATGGGTTTCCTTTGTATGTGATTTGTTTCTTTTCTCTAACTGCTTTTGATATTTCATTCTTCTGTTGGGTTTCTGGAATCTTGACTATTTTATACTTTGGTGTAGATATTTTTATATGACAGCCACTTGGAGTCCTATATGCCTCACTTATCTGTAGGTCATATTCTTTTCCTTTTCCTGTGAAGTTTTCTGCCATTACATCTGTGGACATTTTTTTTTCTTTTTTTAGATCTTATGCACTGTCTCCTGTTTCTTCACTGACTCTAATCGGTTATTTGTGTTTGCATCATCTAGCAGCTGCTGGATTTATTTCTCATAGTCCTTTGCTGTTTTCCATAAATTACACCTTTCCTGTTCACTGGTTGAAATCACAAAGCTTATACAAGGGAAGAAATTATAAGGATGAGAGCAGAAATTAGTGCAATGGAAACTAGGAGAATGATACAAAAAAAATCAACAAATTGAAGAGTTTGTTTTTTGAAGTGATAAAGAAAATTGACAAACTCTTACCCAAACTCATCCAAAAAAGGAAGGAAAAGGCTCAAATCCATGCAATCAGAAATGAAAGGAGGGAAATTACCACAAATCCAACAGGAATTCAAAGAATAATAAACACCTATTTTGAGAACTTGTACTCACACATAGAAGAAATGGATAGATTCCTAGTCACTAATGATCTTCCAAAGTTGAATGAAGAAGATAAAAACGCTAGTATCAATATGTGAAACTGAAATGTAATTAAAACCCCACTGACAAAGAGCAGTCTGGGTCTTGAAGGCTTTACTGCTAAAAGACTTTCAGAGAAGGGCTAATGCCAACACTCCTCAAACTCTTTAATGAAATTGAAAAGGAAGCAATACTCCCAAATTCAATCCTGAAGCAACCATCACCTTGATTCCAAAATAAGAGAAAGACCCAACCAAAAAAGAGAACTACAGACCAATCTCCCTAGTGAATCCTGATAGAAAAATCCTCAATAAGAACTGGCAAATTGAATACAGAGGATTGTCAAGCAGATCATACAATATGATCAAGATGGATTCATCCCAGCTATGCGAGGATCCTTCAACAAACATGTCAAAAAATATAATACACTACATTAACAAACTCAAGGACAAGAAACATAGGGTCATCTCAATAGATGCAGAAAAAGCACTCGACAAAACACCAATTCATGATTAAAACCCCACAGAAAATTGAGACAGATGGTCTTTATCTCAAACTGATAGCTATTTATAGAAACCAACTGCCAGCATCATATTAAATAGTCAAAAACTGAAACCTTTCACACTAAGATCAGAAACAAAACAAGGAAGTCCACTATCACCACTCCTGTTAAATATAGCTTTTGGAAACGTTAACCACAGCAATTAGACAAGAGAAATAAATAAATAAAGACAGGTAAAGAAGAACTGCCATTATTTGCTGATGACATGATACTCCATATAGAAGATCCTAAAAAATCAGGCAAAAGTCTGCTAGACTTAATCACCAGATTTAGTAGCATAGCTGGACACAAGCTATGAATTAAGACAGTCATGATATAACACTCAAAAATCAATAGCCCTTGTATACACGGACAATGGACTCATTGAAAGAGAAATCACAGAACCAATTCCCTTCACAACAGCATTCAAAAAAGTGAAATATGTAGGAATCAGTCTAAGAATGAAGGTGAAAGAACCATACTCTGAAAACTACAACAGTCTAAAAAGGGAGAGAAAACAGGATATCAGAAAATGGGAAGATAGCTCTTGTTCCTGGGTAGCAAAAGCCAATATTGTCAAAATGGCCATACTGTCAAAACTACTATATAGACTCAATGCAATCCCAATTAAAGTCCCGAGGGAATATTTCACAGAGCTAGAGAAAATAATCCAAAAATTCATCTGGAACCACAAGAGACCTAGAATAGCAAAAGCAACACCAGGCAACAAGATCATCACAGGGGGTAACACAATCCCCAAGTTGAAACTATACAACAAAGCCACTGTGATAAAAACTGTATGGTACTGGCAAAGAAACAAACCTGAAGATCAGTGGAAGAGACTAGAAGATCTGGAAACAACCCCAGATATACTAAGCCACCTCATCTTTGACAAAGAAGCCCATGGCCATCAATGGAAGAAAGATAGCCTCTGTACAAAAAGTGCTGGAAAAACTGGGCTTTAACCTGCCAAAGATTAAAGATAGATCTATCTCTTTCTCCATGGACCAAACTGAAATCAAAGTGGCTTAGAGACCTAAATATTAACACAGAAACAGTAAACCTCCTGGAAGTAGGTTAGATAGAACTCTTGAAGACATTCGCATAAGGAAAGACTTTATGAACAAAACCTCACCAGCATAGGAACTAGCAGAAAGAATAAACAACTGGGATGTCGTTTTCTAAAAAGCACAGCAAAAGAAACCACCAATAGAGCAAAAAGACGACCTACATTATGGGAAAGAACATTCATGCACTGTTTTGCAGACAAAGGATTACTATCTAGAGCATGAAAAAACTTAAAATATCACCAAATTCAAAGACCCAATTCAAAAAGGGACATCTGAAATGAGCAGACATTTTTCAGATTAAGAAGTAAAGGCAGCTAAGAAACATGAGAAATGTTCGACACCCCTGTTCAACTGAGAGATGCAGATGAAAACAACACTGAGATTCCATCTCACTCCACAAAGAATGGCTACTATCACAAAATCAAACAACGAATCTGTCAGGACTGTGAGGAGAAAAGAAACCTGCTCCACTGTTGGTGGGGATGTAGACTGATGCAACGACTATGGAGTTCAGTGTGGAGATTCCTTTATAAAGTAGGACTCAGGTCCCATTTACTCTGCTATTCCCCTGCTAGGTATATAAATGAAAGAATTAAGAGTCATAGCCACAGCAACATATGTGCACCCGTGCTTATAGCAGCTCAGTGTGTGACAGCCAAATCTTGGACATAGTCCAAATACCCATCCACAGGAGACCATCAACAGGAGAAAATGTGTTTTTAAAAATAAAATGGAGTATTACTCAGCCATAAAGAATCATACATTTGAGTCACATACTCAAATGGGTATACCTTGAGGACATGCTCATAAGTGAAATAAATAGGACAAAGATGTGTAAATACAGTATCTTTTATGTATTATGAAAGACCAAACGTATAAATGAATGCCAAAATGTATCATAGGTAATGTGAAATAGGAAGAAAACATGTGAAAGGGAAAGGGTGGGGATGGGGAAAGTAAAGAAAGGAAAGAAAAAAACGTGATAGTTAAAAAAAAAACAAAGAAACAACACATGCATATAGGGGATGGCAGTTGTAGAGAAAGCAAGGGAAATGGGACAAAATGAAAATCAAGATGTGTCATGTACAGGTACAAATTCCGAGTGTTGAATATGATCATAACATATGTATAAAATGTACCAATAAATTCAATTAAGTAAAAAAGAATGTTCCCTTACTAGAAAAGATACAGATTTTTTTTCTGTTTGCCATGCTTCTGCTACCAGCCTCCAAGGTTTTATTCACCTTAACTGTCTATCACAGAAATTGTGCGGTTGCTTCACCAGGCTGGTACCTACCGCTGCACGGTTTTGGGCATTTTTCCCAGAAGCTCAGCCTCAAACCTATGTGACTACTAATGATTCACTGAAACACACATACTAATAAGTTCCTTTTTAAATTTGTAAGAACCCATCTTATTGCATTTAACTAACATTTCTGACCACATTTTCCTTCTTCCATTTCCAACATCCAGGCAAATAATTGTTTCGGTCACTCACAAGCTAACAACTTCCTCTCAGGAAGCTAATCCAGCAAGATATTTCTAAAAGTCTCCAATGCTCTCCCAAACCTCCAAACCATAAGGAGTGAATGAGATCCACTTCCCATTTCCAAAATTCCACGCACATTCCTTTTTCCAATTCAGTCTTCTTTTTTAGCTTAAGGCTTGCCTACTTATTAGGTGAAATATACTTCTCTGTCAGAGAACACAGCAACATCTTTGGCTAAGACATTCAAAAGCCTAGCTCTTTATCAATCTTTCAAACTGGAAATTCAGCTGGACATGTCAGTGCACTGAATGTAATATTTATCTATTTGACCCACTCTTTAATCACTTTGTTTTTTGGGGTTTACATTTTGCATAGCAATGCAATCATTTAGACAAATTCCTTCAAAGTGTTAAAAAATTTATCAATCATTTCCAAACATGAACTCAGCAGTCTATGTATTACAGCAGGAAGAACATCAGGAATTGTTCCATTTTCCAGGTTGGTCATAGACTAAATAACTCAGACAAATTGTAGACACCACTAGGGCATAGCCTCTGAGAGGAAGGTCTCTTTTCCTTCTGAGGCTTCCAGATTAAGAGACAGGGTAAACCAAGAAACTGAAGAATGCTAAAGGAAAGTATTTAAATAGTCATATTATGAGAGGAAAAAAACCCACATTTCTTGATGCAGTAATTTTAAAAAGATTCAGTTCCAGTGTGCAAATTCCCATAGAAACCTACTTAGCCACCTTATCTATGTCAAAGCAAACTTGGTTTCACATCAACTGTGCTTCTCGTTTATCTTAATGCTAAGGATTTATTTCTTATGCAAAATTGTTCATTTTTACCAGCCTGGAAAAAAAAAATCACATTCTCTTCTTCACAAATTTTCATTAAGCCAAGGTGTCATCAAGCTGAAAATCTGCAGACACAATTTTGGCTCTCCTGTGCAGAAGGCTGAGAGGAGTGCCCAATCCAGGCAACAGCAGATTAGCTCCGCGCTGCTGACAGATTTTGAACTATGTTGAAAAGAGAAAATATAGGTAGCATGCAGCAGTGATTTACAGGGATTTCTGCTCTTATCAAGAGTGGAACTGATAACACACAACTATCTGTGGCCCAGAACCAACATTCTTCAGAGAAAAAAATGTTAACAACTAGAATTTGTAGTGGCTCTTCCCCCACGACGTGCACACAGGACCTTGATAACGTGACACCAGGGAAGAACTCCATTATCCCTGAAATAGAAACTAAAGATTTAGACCAACAAATAGGTGGACTGTTTTACAGTTGTGTATGCTTTTCATACCATAGAGACATAAAATCTGAATAGGTTGAGAAATAGAAAATCAAGCTACATATAGAGTTCCTGAGGAAAACAATGAGGGAAATTTGAGGTGAAAGAGATAATGTTTTTCAAATATTTCAAGCCAAAAGATAGAATTGAACAGTTATGATCTGCATTTTAATGGTCAAAATCAAGATGCATCGAAACAGTCAAACTCCAACAACTAACCCAAGGTCAGAACCACAAATATCTCTTTATCAGTAGACTCTCTAGCTCTGAGTCCAATTAAAGCCAGCATCTTCCTAGACTTCATCCCCCTGATCGTATGGGTGTCCGCTGCCTGTCAATACAATTTTCCTGATTGCTAATGAAACACGCCTTGTTCATCCCATTACTCCTCATAATCACTATATTAAATCACTCTCCATGGTGTTTTCCCCCAGCAACCATTTGTGAAGCATGATAGCATTTTAGTCTTCTTAGATGCCAGTGACCATTTTGTGTTCTTTTTCTCTTTCTTGCAAATTAAAACCATTCTAACATCCTGCAAACAACCAAGCAAACAACTTTCTTTGAACTATCAAGCTATCTAATTAAGCCACAATATCATCACTCCTCTAGTTTACAAGATAATCATCTGATTACCTTTTGTTAAGCTATGCACCCTTTGGCCTAATGGTTTGTTCACTTGGGAATGAGATTACAGTTTCCCAGACTACTGCAGCAGATCTGTTGTGACTTGTTACAAGTCTAATTAATGCCAAACAATGCCCGTCCAGTTTCCAGCTTAATAACATCTTCTGTGAAGTTCCTCTATCATTAGTATTTTTCCTAGTGTTTCTAAAGCCAATCCTCACATAGAATTTAAACATCCTGTATGGAGACGGCTGCTCATTTTGAGAATTTAGCAATTTCCGGTCTGCATTTAGTTTCAGAGCTTACAGAAGATAGGAAAACGGTAAAATTACCTTCATGGTGACCTCACAGCACAGGAGTACAGCTCTGCAGTCTTCCAGGGACTTTCCTTCATTTGGCCCTTAAGTAGACACAGAGAGCTGGGAAGAGCATGCATCGTCACTAGGTCCATCTTTACAGATCAGTAGCCTCCAAACTGGGTCCACACCAACCAAGCCCGCGAGACTACTTCAATTAACGTGAGTCTCTTCACATTATTTTATTTCTTAAACATGTCTAAGTAAAATCATTATGTGCACTGAACCAAGGGTAGATGATTTATACTAAAGGAAATTTTGAAAGCCTCTATTACAGGGGAAGGAACCAAAACTCAGGACAGATATGAGTTAATCAAATACTACAGTTTAAAAAGCCACGATAACAGCTCCAACACTTGCTTCTAACACGGTTATTCACTAGGGACAAAAAAGCCAAATGAGTGAAAATCCACACATTAGCTCATTCGAGAGTCAGTGAAACACTTTTTTTCAACAATCGCATTTGATCACCAAGTTTTAGGCTCTAGACAAGCTGGATTTCAGTCACCGACTCATCAATTTATCTTCTTATTAGTTTACCATCTGCCAGGCCCCGGGCGGCACTAGGACCCAAAGGCACAGAGAAGCATTAGAAGACCTTTTCCACACCTGTCGGACAGCACACCTGCGGGGCGTCCGGAGGGCCTTCCAGAGAAACCCACGGGAACGGGGGGCAAACTGCACATCCAGGCCGGAGACAAGATCGCTTTGGCTCCTGCGCCTCCTGCTTCCTCGCACAGGGTCCTGTCAAACGAAGCCCGACTAGGGACCAGGCTGGGGTTTCCCGCGAGGGCCTGGGCTTGTGGCTTCCACCATCTTCCCGCCTGCGGCTGCTCCGCCCAGATTCTCCCCCTTCAGGTTTACACGACAAGCTTCCTCCGCCGGCCCCGGACCTGGGGGCCCGTCTGCGTCGCTCCACATTCCCAGTGGGATTTAACCGGAGGCGGAGCCCGTGGGGCGCGCGAAGGGCCGGAGGGTGCGGGTGGGCGCGGAGCCGGCAGAGCCGGAGTCCCCCGTCTGCCGCTCGAGGTCGCAGCCGGCGGGAGCCTCTGGGACCCGGAAGACGGTTCCTCAGCAGGATCCGCCCTCTTCACCCTGGAGAACTATGGGAAAGAAAGTTCTGTTGCTTGTAAGCTCCCCGGCCTGCGGCGTTTTGTGAGAGCCACAAGAGAAGACAGGGCGGCAGGGCCCCTGGCAGCGCCGCGTTTGTGTAAACTGCCCCCTACTTTCGCGAAGACCCCGATGCCCTCCGGCCAGACGCGCCCCTGAAGCTGGGACCAGACGAAACCCTAGAAATCACCTTGCCGAGGGACAAGGGCAACGTGCGGAGGAGTAAACTTCGGAAAGTATCCAGAGTGAGGAGAGCTGAAGAACGGGACAAAGAAGCGTCCGTGGTAAGAAACCGAAGCCTGGACAGAAGACCGGGGCGCGTCGAAGGAGTAGATCAGAGTCGGGACTGGAGGCTAGCCTCGGACGGGATGGCTGGGCTCCGGTGACAGGGGACGGGGCCTGGTGCGGCCACGAATCTGGAGCTGTGGTCGTGTGGGGAACCCGTCTCCCTTGCTGCGAGCAGAGAACACGCCGCATTAGACTCTTGGGCAGGAAAGAGCCTCCTTGATTCATTCTGCCTAGATACACGGCCCTCCTGCTACACGACAGGGCCGGAGGAGGGTTTCCTCACTGCCGCCGCTGGGCCCGCTGCCGCCTGAGAGCTCACACCGCTGTCCTCTACGCCCCACCCCGCAAGGAAGCACAGCAGTCAAGGAGTTCTCCAGGCACTGGACATGGAATTTGAGAATGACATGGAAAATGAGATTCCCTTCCCACCTTGGGCCTGCAAGACCCTGTTGCTGCCCCTTGTCACTGCAAAAGGAGTGTGCTGGGCACTATGACCAGTGCACTGTAAAGTAACAAGTACTTTCTGAAAAGTAACACTTGCTACAGGAAACAGAACTAAATAAAATGCTGTGTCTCTCCAGCAGCAAATAGAAATAAACTAACACCTACAAACACAAGCAGGAAAATCAAAGCCCACAAAGCTGTTTTGTGATTACTGAAAACGCCTGGGATTCCACTGGAACCGAGACAGAAGAATTCAGGTATGAATTTTTATGTTGCACATACGTAATTTTAACTTTTCCACAGTCTAAATGACTACTGAATCAATATTAAAATCAGAAGAAAAAGAAAGCAATTTTCATAGATTTAAGAAGAAGACTTGATCCTGAGCTGAAGTCCCAGCTATGCCCCTCTCTAACCACTCGTACTTGGGTAAGTTCCTTCACAAAATGGTAGCCAATTTTTTCATTTATAAAACTGTGGGCCAGGTGTGGTGGCTCATGCCTATAATCCCAGCACTCGGGAGGCAGAGGCAGGAGGATTGCCGAGTTCGAGGCTTGCCTGGGCTACATAGTGAGTTCAGGGACAGCGTGAACTACAAAGTGAGACCCTGTCTCAAAACAAAAAACAAAAACAGTGTGAGGAGAAATCAGGTTCTTTTCTAGCAAGAAACTAAGAAACAAGACTACTATAGCCCACATATACTTTATCAGAATAAAATAATCTTTAAATTTTATAATCTTACTTTAGTTGCTGTGCTAAACTAGAATCTCCAATGTTACTGCTAAATTACCTATAAGGGTTTCAGAAAGAAATGCACAGTGCTCAGGAATGGGGATGGCTCCACCCATGCTCTGTTACTGACCAATAACCGCCTCAGGCAAGTTCCCCGTCTCCTCGTCTGAGCTCCATCTATAAAACAGAGAACACAACCGACTTTATAGAGACCTTGAGAAGCCAGTGCGCGTGCCACACCATCAAGTTACCTGGCGCAGGATACGTATCTAATTAATGTTTATATATAATTAGGATCATCACCATAAAAGGCTGACGTTGCTTCAGACAGATCTGAGATGATAGACAGGAAGAGGTTCCTGGCTTTATTTTTAGTTGCATACAGTTCAGATGTATAACGTGATGTTTTGACATACATAAAGTATAATTTGCAGGGAGGCAAATTAATAGGCACCACGTCCCAGGCCCACTGATGGATGGATGGATGCATATTTTGTAGGGATGTAAGCACCTAACTCGTTCTTGGAGCAAATTCCCAGTAGCTGACACAGTGCAGCGGGCAGGAGCCTCAGGCCGCGCCCGTCCGCGCGGGGCCTCTGCGCAGTCGCAGTTCCGCCCTCCGCCCGCGCCCGCCCGCCCGCTCGCCCTCTCTGCCTGTCCTCATCCCGGACACCAGTGACTACTAAACGACCTGTGCTTTCCACTCTGTTAATATATTTGGCTTTTCTTTTTCTTTTCGATTCCGTCACACGCGAGAACACGACCCGTCCGCTCTCCTCTGTGTCTCCGGCAGGTTCCTCTGAAAGCCGCTTCCTGCGTCGCGCATTTAGGCCACAGTCTCGGGCCCGCCTCATCTGCCGGCCGCGGCCTGTTTTCGAGTCTAGGCCGACGTCGGAAGGGGTGAAAGAACCTACCGCCCCGGTCTCCTCCCTGCTGCGCCCCAGCCGGCAGCCCGGGCTTCTCAGGCCCCGCGCCCCGCACGCCCCGCCCAGCGCCGGGCTTCACCTTCTCCGCCCCGGGAGGGCGCAAGCGGCCCCTCCCTCCTGAGCGCCGCCCTGAGAGCGCTAGGACCGTGTTTTCACAGCTCTGGATGTTTTTCTGTCCTCTCTAGTGATACGTCTCTTCCGGTGTTTCTCCTATATTTGATCAGGTGTCTGTTTTTCACTATCAGGTTGTATATGCTGAACGTTATCCCTCGATGACATAGGTGATCACAACATACGGTGAATGTTTAAATTTTGTTATCACAAGGAAAGACACACTGGCACAAACTCCTCTAAATCTCTGCGCGCATTTTGAACATGCCAACCCCACCGTTTCTGATGCTTTTGGGGGCAGCTCCGGTGGCTGTTTTGTGGCTCTATGAAGTGTACTAAAAAATACAGCGAATGCTGCTGCCCAGTCCATCCCGGAGAAAGGCTGCCTCAGGCAACAGCTCCGGTGTGCCCTTGACCGTGGGCCTGGCACCTTCTGGCTCTTCCCGAAAGTCAACGTGACCACGAAAAGTAAACGTTCGGAATAAAAGATATCAAAGCAGCCCTAACAATGCAACTAAAAACAATCGCCAAAGAGAACTTCCAGAACTGCTTCAGAAAGTGGCAAGAAAGGCAAGCTAAGCTTGCCCGAGTAAAGAGGACGATTGTGAGGGGAATTAATGACACTGTGTCTTTAGTTGTAATAATTTTTAAAAATTAAAATACTCACTTTTTAAAATGTATTTACTTTCCCCTTGGTAGTGGCAATCGAATGCAGGGCCTTGTGCTTGCCCGGCAGACACTGGGCGGCTAAGCTACATCCCTGGGCTGCCACCTGCTTTTTTGACAGATCACAAATATTTTCTTTCAGTCTGTAGGCTACTTTTTCACTTTACTTACGGTTTCCTTTGGACTTTCACTTTGATTTATATTATTATTACTATTACTTTTTTTTCCTTCATTTTTGTTGTCTCAGCTTTTGATAGTGACCAAAATATCTTTGGCTAAAGGCCTGTATCAAGAAGTTTTGCATCTGTTTTCCTTCTTTCTTGTCAGTGCCTTATGAGATCTATCACAAAGTAGGAATTCAAACAGTAATTGTGAATAAAGAATGATGGATGAAGGAACTGGCTGATTTTCCTCTTCCATCAAGGGCCAAGCCCATATATAACTAAAATGGCCTCAATGAAAAGAAAACATAAATCCTTTAAGTATTTAAAACAATCCAGTGAGTTTAAAAATTAATTCATTTCAGCAAGTTGAGTTTATTCTATAAGGGATAGGAAAAGCCAGAGGCATTTTTATAGTTTAAAAATAGTATGTGGTTATTATTCATTTTCCAGTGAGGCTACTGTCACCTCTATCACGCTGGGAAGAAGGAGAGGTATCTTCTATCGCTCAGAATCCTGGTGAGCACCTTTAAGGAGCAGTCAGTTTAAACGAGGAAAGCATGGAGGAAAGGAGGGCGGTGGGGGGCAAACAAGGCAAAGGGGAAAGAAAAAGGGTTTCTCCAGCCCAGAACCACACTCTACCCTCACTGCTCTTTCGTCAGCATACTGCAGTTACCATTCTCAACCAAGGGACCAAATTAATGACCCATGTGGGTAAAATATTGCCAAGTGAAACAAAATGCTTTCAAAAGTTGAAAAGTATATTTTTACATGAATGCCACTAACTTTACATAAAAGACAAGACCAAAGTATCTGAAAATTTGAATTAAGGGTGTACCAGTTCAGTAATTTTTAGATTTATCTGTACCCTCAAACTGGACAGAGTTCTGGCCATTGACAGTCTTCAGAGAGCAGGGACCCAGCTGTCCCCTGACACGTGTTCCCATGGAGGCAAGACAATGTGAGTATGTGCCCTTCTGCTCAGCTCTCGGACTCTAAGCGGGTGCCCTTTGTGTCCGAGTTCGTGCTGTGGTTTCAAAGCTGTGCTTCAAGTGACTTAGGTGCTCAGAGTGGTCCACAAGTGCACACTGAGGTGGCGCATGGTGCTCCTAAGGGCAAGAAGGTGGTAACGTGCAACAGCATGGTACAGGGACACAGTGGAAGAAAGCTGGTTACCTCATGGTAGCCAGAAGGAGAGAAGGAGGCAGGGAAAGAGAAGGAGAGAGAAAGAGAGAAGGGGGAGAAAAAGAGGGAGCACACAGATAAACAGACAGAGACACAAGGATAGGGTGAGGGAAAACACCAATAAGAAAGCCTGTACTTGGCTGGGCATGGTGGTGCACGCAGGTAGGAGGCAGAGGCAGGAGGACCACCGTGAGTTTGAGGTCAGCCTGGGCTGCACAGTGAATTCAGGGCCAGCATGAGCTACAAAGCAAGACTCTGTCTCAAAAAAAAAAAAGAAAAGGGGAGGGGAGGGAAGGGGATGGGAAGGGAGGAGTCCTGTACTAATAGGTTTCCTTCTGTTTCACTTTAGCTCCATCTGGGTGCCCACCCTACTGCATGGTGCTACCCACATCAGGACAGGTCTTCCCAGAAGCTTGCTGCCCAATGTTCCATCAGTCTGTGGAAACACTCTATAGACACACCTACATTATGACTTACTAATTTCTTAGATTTTCTTAATTCAAACAAGATTAACCATCACATGTATATACTGGTATATTTATATATGTGGTACAATCTTTCTTTGTTATTTTATTCTGTTTTTGATACAAGGTCTCACTAAATTGTCTGGACTGGCATTATGGATTGTATCTAGATGTCTCCCCAAAGCCTAATGTGGTCATATGTAGTGCTTTTCAGAGGTGGCTGAATCTAGAATACATGATGCTGGGATTACGAGGGCACAATTACTCAATTAGTCCACTGAGTGGTTTGGCATCATTCTGGGTGTGAGTAATGGGAAGGTCCTGTATGTAGTCCAGAAGAGATAAAAGGGGAAGGCAGGCTGCTGCTTCTGCTGCACTTTGCTGCCTTCTGCCTACCATGAACTATTTCCACTCTGTGATGCTCTTCTGCTATGTGCCAACCTGCCTTGGAGCCAGACAGTCGTGAACTGAAACTACTACAAACTATGACTAAAAGTAAAACTTTCTTTTTTTTACCTTAGGGGTTGGGTATTTTTGTCTCAGTAATGAGAAAAGGAAGACAAGTGGCCTCTGGTTTGTGATCCTCCTGCCTCAGCCTCCTGAACAGATTAAGTTACAGGAATGTGCCACCACACATAAATGACTCATTCATTCTTACAACAAATATTTTTCATAAAGTATACATTATTCGTGTGATACCCATGAATTATAAGGGCAGAATAATTACAAAATACATGGATCCCTGCATTTTTGTTAAAAAGCACCAGAAAAAAATATCGATTTGTATCTATTCCATCTGCTTTCCTAACATTTTCTGAATTCTCAAGTCTGTATGACAGTCATTAACATATATTTAATGTGAACTTTTTATGTAAATTATTTAGATACAGTAACTATTAAGCACCTAACTCTGTGATCCTCAAATAGGAGTATATTTCTGAATTGCTTCTTACTAAAGCTTGTCATTAGACTTTTTGGCAAAAGACAGAAGTAGAAAGAAAAAAATTCAAAATTATATATGGCCTCGTGGATACTGTGATAGTAACTAAAATAATTATATTGTGGATAATTTAGTGTTGGCCGCAAACTGCATGACTGTGAGTGATAGACACAGACCACACAGTTGGCGCGTGTTGTACCACAGGTGGACAGAGGGTCACTGAGAGCCATTTCACAGTTTCCCCACAAGTACAGAGTCAAAAAGGTCACTTGTGGTAAATGATCTTTTGGATTAGCCCTTTAAATCAATGCATGAATTAAAGACAATTTACATATAAATAGGCTAATACTCTGGCTTTGAAATTAAATGGATTTTTAAAAGATTTAAGTAACTGCAGAAAAGGTCAGTTAGGCAGTAAGTATATATATAATATAATTTTGGAAAACTGCTGTCTTGTTGGTTTATTAATATTTTTATTCGTTGTCAGTGTCATTCTACATTGTGTGCGTAACGTGCAATGCACCAAAGTCAAAAGCAGACTCCTGAAGAAAGGAAAACATATTTTACAAATCACCGAAGGAAAGACAAGTTTAGTATCTGGGCATAAAACACAGTCAAAATTAGCCTTTGAACACACAGTAATACATATTAGATTCAAATATATCACAAGATATTCCAAATAAGCTTGGCGTGAATCCAGTGACACCTACCTTGACATTTAGCCTCACTGGTAAATTTTCAGCTCTTCCTAAACACAAGCGCTGTGAGTAACCTCCTAGTATCAGAATGGGATCATCCTCAAAATCTTCGATTCCCTTTCCCCTTGCAGAGTGTATAATCCGCGGCTCTTCCCAACTGTGGTGAAAGGATGGAACGGAACTTCGTTCATATCAAAACTTATCCCTGCCACCACTTTTCTGGTGTACGTTTGTAGGGCCAGAGCCGGGGCAGAGCACTTCGCTGGCAGGCACAAAACTCCAAGTTCCATTACCATATGGCAAAGAAAAAAAGTTCTATCACAGGATAAATATAGGGAGCATGGGATATTTTTAGGGCAGTTAAGATTGTTCTATATGATACTATACTGTTAAATATAAGACATTATGTATCTATCCAAATACAGAATTGTAGGATACAAAGAGTGAATCTTTTTTTTTTTTTTTTTTTTTTT
>PVIC010003343.1:0-69637 GCA_004025085.1 Thryonomys swinderianus
AGTTCTCTTTTATTCTTAAAAAAACAGTGATTTTGCTAGAGGTCACTGCTGTCTTTCTTCCAATGTTATGAGATCTTCAAAAAGTTAATCTGTTGATACGTAATTATACACATTTTACTTTTACTATGGAATCCTAGCTACAGATTATCCTATGGCAACTTTATACTTGTATGTGATTATATATTGCCTACTCTATTCCTAAAGTTTCAACAGTTTCATCTGCCACTATACCTGAAAAGAAGTTCCAAATCACATTAATAAATCAGGTAATTCCAAGAGATATGTTGACAAGTGACACGTACATGTGCATTTCAGTGTGGCAAATAGTCTCTTCTCAGTCACTTCAGGACTGAGTGATGCAGTATTCAGTGTGTTTCTGTCGTTGACTTAAAACTGGATTATTAAAGCTTGCAGATCAAATTTTAATTCTGTAAACCTCTGGAAAGATACAGATGTTGATGATCTTTCAGCTGGCAGATTATATAATCAACAAGCTTTGTATCTCACTCAATTCATAACTTCGTATTTAAGGTTGAAAAATAAAATCCTTCCGAGTACAGAAAGTTCATATTAAACAAAACAATAAGGACTGAAATTTAGGTATTTCTAAAAAAGTACCCACAGATCAACAAAGAGGTATTCGTATTCATAAGCTTAAAATTGAAAGTTGTAAAAATTTCATGCTAACATTAGTACTTTCATACTAGGAATAATGAGTTTAAAAATAGAAGGTCATGTAGTTGACAAATCTTTCGATGGAAATAACATTTGATACAAGTCTGTTTTCCAGGGTGGCAGCATTTCATATACGACTAAACGCAGTAAGTTGGATGAAACAGATTAGCAGACTAATGGAAAGCATCGTCTTTCTTGTTAGCTACCGGACTGTTCAACAATAGAGAGAGTATATAATATTGCACTTAAGTCCCAGAGGCTTCCATTACTCTTCAGAGAGTCAAAACACTGTGTATCATCGTTTACCAATGAAGCAAGAAGGAAAAACATTTACTGAATAGGACAATTCTCACAAGACATTCATCCAATATTTTCCAACAAAGCACATATCTATATTTCTAATTAGTCCAAAAGAGAAAAAAGAAAAAAAACTGACACAGGCAAATTAACTGCCTTGTCAGACTAAGTAATGATCCAATCAGTTACATTCTATCCAAACCTGACAAGCAAAGGCAACTTTCTGCAGTGATAAGCTTATGGGAAGGACAAGATAGCTGTTCTCCTTTAGTTTATGTACTCTATGGAGAGCTTTATCCACATTTTTAAAATCACACTTATAAAAGAGGTTTCCAGGATTGCCTCCCTCCGAGGATGAGCAGTAGCAGAGGTGGGTCTCATGAAGGGTATCTACACAGTAAAGTGATAAGAAAAGAACATTAACATTTAAAGATCACAGCAGCTCTGCACTATGTTTTATGAAACATACCAATTATACCACAGTAGATTCAAATTATATATAATCTGGTCCAAAGAGAGAGATAATCTACACCTGAACGCCATGATCTTGTGTAGGTTCTCACTGATTAATTCAGCCCTGTTTTATCTCTTGAAACATTAAATTGCCTCCTCTTGTATGACTACTGCTATTACTACTATTGTTTTCATTACTTTTGGTTGTCCAATAAATCTACTGTATCAAAGCAAAAAGAATATAAAAAAGGGTTTGTATTTATAAAGAGAAAGACATATTTGATTAATAAACTTTTTAAAAAGTAGCAGTTTGCTTTTTCACCAAATGTGGCCTTCTACAATGCCTGAGAGAATATGTCATTTAACTGATCTAAAATAGCAAACTTAAATCTGTATATTATAGGACTGGTTATATTTCAAAAGCCTCAGGGAGGGAAATTTCAAATGGTTTTTATCCCTAGGCCCCCATCATCATCTTCTTATTTTTAAAAGACTGTATCAGAAACATTTGGTTAACATTTTTGTAACCTCTGTTTGCAATCTTCAAGAGAAATTTTAATTGCTTAATGATTAGAAGTAATACTTCAATTGTGGTAAATTAAGAGACTTTTACATCTATGTAGATGAGGTGAAATTGCTGTTTAAGTCACAAATCAGAAAAAATTCAATTTTTATACTTAACAGTTGGAGATGTGTTAGATGCTTCTAAGTTCCATTGAGAAAAAGAAAGTGAAAAGTGGCACATAGACAAATAAAGTACTACCAAGGAGAGCTACCATGCCCAAATGAACAACCTCGAAAGAAAGCAAAATAAAATCGCACAAGAAAAGAACACATTGTGAAAGCTTTCAAAGAAACACAATAGTCATAAATAACATGAAAAGAGAATGAACTGAATTATTTTGCTCAACAGCAAGGCAATACATGCTAATTTTTCTCAGTGCTTCCGGCTCTAAGTGAAGAGTTTTGAACACAGTCTGAATCTGATATTCTGATAAGTGCTTTGTTGGAAGATTAAGAATTACTGGAAAAGCATAAGCAAAGAGGAAGCAACCATGCCATTTATAACAGAAGTTCAACTCTTAATTATAGGGACAAAGAATGGAGTGGACCTGAAAAATATATTCATATATGATAAGCATTTGAATTATATCTTAAAAATTTGCTTTAAACTTCAATTAAATCCAAGTGGAATTACCTTTGAGAAAACTGAGTTATTGCTAACATTCCTTCATCTTAAATTTAATTAGAATTCCAAGTCAGTCACTCAGGCAGTTTTTTTTCCTTGATCTCTGTCTAGTTATTTTGTTAGTTTGTTAGTACTGGCAAATCAATCTACAGTTTTCATACTGAGCTCCATCTTGAGCCCTCTCAAATTTTTTGTATTCTAAGTTAACAAACTGTTCAAAACTGGCACACTCCTGCCGCAGCCTTCCAGATGTGGGGAACAGTGACGTGCAAGATTTAGCTCTAACATCAGAATATCTCATTCCAGAATAAGCAGTGTGCCTTGTCTTGGCTTCTGTCTTCCTAGGATAAAAGACTGAAGTATTTCAAATGAAAGATCAAGTTATGGCTTAGCATATGTACCTGGCAAGCTTACCTAAAAAGTAAAATGGAAAAAGAATTAGCTATTTACAGAGGGCTTCACTGATGAGTACCTGTATCGAAACAGTCTCCATGTTGCACAGCTAGGTTGTCTGCCAAGAGCAAGTGTCTACTGCTTTTGTCCTGAGAAAGTCAAATACATGAAAGCAGCACAGTTTGCTGGGGCAGTATGTTTAATAATTAGCACATAAGCTCTAGGATCACGGCATCCTCCAGTCAATTTCTAGTTCCAGCACTTTTTAGTTATGTGACTTCAAGCAAGTAATTCATCTAAGTTTTCTCAACATAGAATAGGGGTAAAATCAGTGTCTATTTTCCAAGGCTATTGTAAGCATTACTGAAATATGGAAAACACTTCCACAGTGACTGGAACATAGTAAGACATCAATACATTTATAACAACTAATATGAGGGCTAAGGAGATGTCACACACTGGAGTATCCTTTTGTAAAGGGAAAGATTATATCTTAGTACATTACAATTTACGTAAGGCAACATTTTACATAATCCAATGTGTAACTGGAATAATTTTTATTTTATGTAGTTTCGGGTCACTGCATCTTAGGTACCTCATGTGTAACATGGCAATACATGTATCTTGTAAGACTGTCATAAGAATGAAATGAAGGCTGGAGATTTAGCTCAGTGGTTCCAGTGCCTGCCTAGCAAGCGCAAGGTCCTGAATTCAGTCCTCCGTAACCACGTACCACATGCTGGCTGTGGTGACTCACACCCACCAGAATCAGTACCATACACCACAATGTCAGGTGTGGTGGCTCACACCTGTAACCCCAGCACTTGGGAGGCAGAGGCAGGAGGACTGCTGGGAGTTCAAGGCTTTCTTGGGCTACATAGTGAGCTCAGGGCCAGCCTGAACTACAAAGACAGACTCTGTCTCAAAAAAAAAAAAAAAAAAAAAAAAAAAAAAAAAAAAAAAAAAAAAAAAAAAAAAAAAAAAAAAAAAAAAGGAATGAAATGACACCACTAAAGAATTGAGAGCAGAGTTTGGGACATAGTAATTATCTAAGATTAGCACTATTACAATTCCAAATCCAAACAGAATTTAAAATAACATTATTTTCTGTGGTTCATTCACAAATGTTCAAAGAAAAAATGACTTGCTTATACTTCTTCCCTAAACATCAAAGTCTATCAACTTCCCAATTTACATCCAATGCTAATTTTAAATTCATTTCACATCTTATTTCATTATTACATATTTTACATATCCAAAACCAATATAAATCAAAACCTTGCTTAAAACACTGAAGAATGCTTAATTTAGAAAAGAATGAGAGAAAGAAAAACCAGGAAATACAGCCTAGAAGATGTATGATAGTTGCTCTGTATGACACCAAGCATTGAAACTTTTTTTTTTTTTGAGACAGGGTCTCACTTGTAGTTCAGCTGGCTCTGAGCTCATTATGTAGCCCAGGCAAGCCTGGAACTCAGCAATCCTCCTGTCTCTGCCTCCCGAGTGCTGGGATTACAGGCATGAGCCACCACACCCGGCACTAAGCATTGAAACTTTTAAGTAAAGCCATGACAGCGCACTTAGGAAGAGAAATTGCTAATTTTCACCAGAGCTGCCTCAAGATGGGAATGTTTATGAGTCCATCTTGTATAGAAGCTTATGCCCCCATTGATCCTGGGCAGGTAACTCAAATTTCAGGTGAATACTGAGATTATAGGCTTCAGGATGCTTTTTAGAACTGCAGATTGTTTTGGAATCTATGAGTTATAAAAGTTAGAAAATTTGATGAAAACATGAAGTTAAATGCAATTTTATATAGAAAATAACTTTGAGGTACTCAAATGACTCAAGGTCATTTATTCTGCCAGGAAAAGAACTCAGGACTAACTTCTCAATCTTTCAAAAATGATTATTGTAATCATTAACAAATATAATATATTTCCTTGGACAGTTTACAATATTAACATTCTGCAGTGGAAAGCAAGTTACATATCAGAAAATTAAATCTTGCTAAAAAATAAAAGAAAAAAGAAATATTTCATTGCATATATGCTTTAATTACAATAGCTTCTACTCTAAAACAATGTCTCAGAAATACCACACTTCACTATGTAATACATACCATGTTCAGGCTTCTACTTTTTAAAAAATTAAATTATGTGACTGTATTTAATTTACTTAAAAAAATAAATTTAAAAATTAAAATACTTAAAACACCTACCAAAAATATTTGCGATCCATACAAAATTGCAGTTTTAATATTTCCATGTTAACTGTAAAGCCAAAGACTATTATAAAGTAAGTAAAAAATATGTAAGGCAGGTAGTTAGTTGTTCCTATGTTAAAAAAAAAAACACCAAATCCACTGAATTACAAAAGCAAAAGTACACAACTAAATATTTTCTTTTTGAATACAAATGTTATCAGAATGGTCCTTTAAGAAAAATTCAGTGGCATTTAAACTACAATTATATATTATGATGGAAAAATTCTCATATTTTAGAATGAAATAATGTCCAACAGCCAGATTTTTAAAAATTTTATAAACATGCTAAATGCTATGAAATTATAGGTGATACAGTATAAATGTTGTTTTCATTTTCCATAAATATAATTTTAGAATGAACAAAACATTTAAAAAATGTGTTTTTACTTATTGCCCTTTAAATATATTTAAACTAAGACTACTTTTTAAGTTCTTAAATTTACAGAAAAACAGAGCAAGTGAAACACAGATTCATACATACTCTTTCTTAGTACATGCACACATAGCTTTAAATGTAAAATGTTACAGTCTTCATTTCAACGCAAGACCACTTTGATAGGAGCAGGGAAGTAGAAGGAAAAGGTAGGGAGAAATAAAGAAACTAACGTGCTATGATTTAAGAGTGTGCATGTGTCAGTGATTCTAACTCAGTGCCAGGATATTGTGAGACAGATGGCAATCCACAATGACCTGGGAGAATATGAAGGGAAGGTTCACTTCCCGAGGGAACAGTGCCAGCCTGAGGATACTTATTGTTAAAGAGGGTCAAACTTCAAGTGAAATAAATAAATTTGTTTGTTTATTTATTGAGACAGGGTCTCACCTTGTAGTTCAGGCTGGCCCTCAGCTCACTATGTAGCCCAGGCAAGCCTCAAACTGGCAATCCTCTGGTCTCTGCCTCCTAAATACTGGAATTACAGGTGTGAGCTACCACGCCCAGCACTGTGGTATGTGGTATTGATGGCTGGTGGGCGTGAGCCACCACGCACAGCACTGTATGTGGTTACTGGGATGGAACTCAGGGCCTTGCGTTTGTGAGGCAGGCACCGGAACCACTGAGCTAAATCTCCGGCCCTAAGTGAAATTTTTGTATAACTCAATTTCTCAGAGTTTTCCTACCTATGAATTTCTAGTTCACCAAGAAATTAAATTGGGATTTAAAATAGTAAGACTTACTATTTCCAAAGGCAGTTCTAAGAGGTAATTTGGCAATAAGGAATATCAGCAACACATACCTGTATTGGATTAGAGGCCAGGCTGCTTTTACCAGTCACTTTGAATCTACCAACATGAGCTGTTTTTAAATAAAATGCTCCCTATTCTTGAGGTCATAATGTTTTCTCACAGTCACAATGCAATAATACAAATAAAACAGGTTTAAAATTCTCCAGATTTACTGCTAGAAAAGCAAGACATTTTCAATAAAACAAATGAGCTCCAACATGAAAACTACCGAATTGGCTGAAAAATTTTTAAGCAGAGAATTTTTCAGGGTCATGGTAATATTTTAAAGAATCTTTGGTTGAAAACACAAGCAAAAATTTACAAACTCAAGAAATTACTTCAAGTTCTTTTAATGGTTGTAAAATTCCACACATTGAATAATTCTTAGATACAGGGTCACTTCTCAAGTCTCTAATTATCTTCTAAGAGGCACTGCAACAATCAAAGAGCAATCCTAGGATTTGTTAAAGAGCTACTGGGTTCTGCTGGAGGCTAGAAGCAGCATACAATGTAAAATATCTACATAAGAACAAGAAATTAGTACTCAGCTCCCTCTTCTCCCCGAAGCAGAATACCTCCCTGTGCTTATTTAAAACTTAAGGATACAAGTGAGTGAAAGTATATTTGATAGTAACTGCTGATGAGGAGAAGTTAAAGCAAAATCATGATCTTTTTTACTGGAAACATATACGGTCTGAAAGAACGGAACTGAGAAACAAATGAAAGCACTAAAATGGAATTTACATTATTAAGAAAACCAAAAAAGATCTCCTGATTTGAATCACATCTTAAAAAGTACTGACAAAAGACATTAGCCTCCTTTGGGACTCTCTGTGGTGAGCAAAGACCTAAGCCTTCCACAGCATCACAGCACCCTGAAACAGAATCCCAGAGACCAGCCCTAAAGCTGATCCATATACAAACCTAGAAACCACTCCAACTCTGGAAGAAGATAAATTTTAAAGGTGTAATAATAGGGTTAAAATTTTTCTTAAAGCCTAGATTGAGGTGACTTTTTATCTCCTATCCCAGTTGAGATGCCCATGATGCTTGAAATTTACATTCCACGGGGCTACAGGGATTATCATTTTGCAGGTGGTTACAGGAGAGCCTCATCTGAAACATGGAACACAGAAGGTTAAGTGACTGTACTTCACTTCTCCCAATCTTGTATGTAGTGAATGTGATTTAAAATGCACTGTAAACACATTTATTCACTACATTTAATGGACACCTTAGGGAGCCTAGGGCGCACACTGGGAGAAAATCTGACTGAGAAAAGTTGATCTTAATTTCTACTTCTAAAGATACAGCACTAAACAATATTCTCTCAAAAAATCAGCTTCAGAAAAAAGTTTGCAGAGCAAACAGAGTTAATTACAGAATAATAACCCATCTTACCCTCAGAATAAATTATTCTTTAAGAAACACCGTAACATACTGGTCAACAGTATAGATATCATTACTTCCTGGATCACAATCCCAGCTCCATTTTATTTCTCAGCCTGAAACCTTAGGAAATTACTCAAGCTGCAGGTGCCCAAGTTTCCTCAGGAATAAAAGCAGTGCCCACCTCAGAGCTTAAGGGTAATAAAAATAATAAGAAAACTAATGAAAATAATGCTTGGCAATGGTTATGTGCAAACTTAGCATTAGCACTTAACTTCATTACACTTCAACCACACTTACAGCTGCTGCTACTACAACACTGATTTATACTAACACCACAGGCTGAGTATATCTTATTGCAAATGCTTACGACCAAAGTGCTTCAGCTTAAAATGTTTTCAGATTTTACAGTATTTACAAAGACTTTACTGGCCATGTTGAGTGGTCAAAATTTTTGAATTTCAGAGCATTTTGACTGTCAGACTAAGGAATTCTAACCCATACCACCATTGTTACTATTAAGTTGAAGAGGTGACTGAGTTATTCACTTGTCTCTCTCTGATTCACTAAAGGTAAGAAATTTCTGAAATTCTGTTCTGGCCAGATAAGAAAGTAAAAACCGAGCAGACAAAATGGAAACACCAACTGTTTCCATCCCAATAAGAAGAAAATGAACTACAAAGAACATACCTTTAAAAGCCATCAGAGAGCTAAAATCATAGTGCAACCAAGTTGTCAGAAAGTTATCCAGATATTCTGGATTATCGAGTGGCCCTAATGTAATCACTAACTCCTTTAAAAGAGAAAAATATGAGGAGCCAGAATGAGTAGAAGAGGTTGGAGTGACATAAGGAACAGGATATGAACCCAGAATGCAACTAACCTCCAATACTAGAAAAGGCAAAGAGCATGAGGAGAAAAACAACTGTTTTTGAAGTCACTAAATATTGCTGATTTTTTACAGCAGCCAGAGTAAATTAACAGAGATGTCTGCCAATTACTCAAGGGAAAACTTTAGGCAAGGAAGATTAGGAAAAAGATCTATGATGGTTCCGGACTGGAGGAAGGGGCAAGCATCAACAGTGGCAAAGTCACAAAGCCTTGCCCAGATCTTTCTCTTCAAAGCAGACGTTGTAAGAGCTGTATAGAACCTGATCCACAAAGGGCGCAAAGAAAGCTCTCTATGAAAACAAGAAAGGTAAGAGGGGAAAACACCCTCTCCTCCAAGCAGGTTCCAGAAAATGGTCCTGGACCCAGATATTACATCAGTCTTCTTAAAGGCCTCCCTGCCCCGACAGATGACAGATGGCAACTCTCTCTACACAAGTGCTGCCAAAGACACACAGCAGATACAAACAAAGAGAGGCTACATCGCTGAAAATCCCATACTTAGGAAATGGTTTTGCTTCTTGGAAGCCTGAAGCCTGTTTTAATAAGGGAAACTAAGAACTCCCTTGCATCACAACACTAAGCCACCAAACATAGGAGAAAAAGGAAACAGAGAGAAAAAGTAAAGCAGGGCTTCCCGAGTAGCAGAGGGACATAGAGTATAAACACTGAGGAAAACAGCAGAGAAACGGGTAATTTCCCTCCCGAACCAAATGGTAGAGAAATCTAAAATCTCTGACACGCTGATGGTAAACAAAGGAATAAGGAAACAGATCCAACTCAACTCTACTACCCTAGCAACCAAAGAATGGATAGAAATGAACACACCCTTTCCTTTATGCATGAATATCTTGCTGTTAAATTCATGATGTAGAACATTTAATCAAGTTATGAGCCACAGGCTATTACAGGGAAAAAAAGAAAGAAAACGGGGGGGGGGTCTTTTAAAAAGGCCATGTCTGATAAAACTCAACCCAAAAAAATCTTTGCTGTCATCTTACTGTTTCTAATTCAAATACTGCTAAAAACAACAGATAGTAGCAAATGTTCTCTGACCACAATGAAATTGAAATAGGTATCTTAACAGAAAATACATGAAAGATATTTCAAATATCTGGAAATAAAACATTTTTGAAATAAAACAAGTTAAAGAGGTCACAAAAGAAATTAGAAATTTAGACTCCAAAAGCTCGGCAAAACTATGCCACTGACTTTATTAAAAATCATATTCTGAATACAGTAAGAACAGAAAGCTTAGGTAACAGTAAAGACTGTAAGACACAGTACTATTTTAGAACTATTTATAGCCATTGCCAATATGGTTCAATGGTTACCTTGAGCAGAAAACAAGTACTTTAACTTGCCTTTTATCTTTCAGAGGTTAAGGGATTTGGAGTTTACCAGCACCTCTCCTCCAATGCTCTGTAACACTGTTTTGGTAAGGACAACTGCCTGTCTCTCCTCCTTAAAAAGTCCTACCAGCCAATGATTAAATTCACCTACATCGAAAAGAACTCCTGGTTTTATGAGATGGCCACAGGAGGGCAGCTCCAGTACAGACCTCAAAAGGCAAGTCTTTGAGTTCACAAGAGTAAAAATACTGGCATTTACATTTCATCAAGGAGATATTTAAATTTTGAGATACCACTGTCCTTCACCTTTTGTATTTCCAGCACCAAGTCTGGTACCTGATGCAAATGAATATAAAATAAGTATCTGATGGATGGATGGATGGATGGATGGATGGATGGATGGATGGATGGATGATGATGAATGCTTTTCAAAAATTTTTCCAGTTGAAACTTAACACCATGAAAGCATAAACCTAAGAACCAGAGAGGGAGAACTCGTACCAAGTGCAGCCTCTGCTAAATTATCTCAGCTCCTCCGCTCTCATGGGTCCTAACCCACACCTTCACTACCAACATACACACAGCTGTTTAAAGACAAACAATTACGACTGAGTACTTAAAAGGTAATGGATAAATCTTTATTTATTCAGCATATTCTAAATCTATTTCTAGATTTTATTTATAACCCCAGAACTTCAAGAACATTCTGGAAATCTCTAATTCAACAAGGCTAAAAACAAACCTTGCAGTAGTCTATAGGATTCATCTTCTACATACTTGCCAACAAAAAAATAAATACAGCCACTCATCTTTCTGTTACTGCACCCAGGCTTTCAGTTACTCAACTCAGAGTTACCGGTCTGGCCTGACACCCTCCCCTCCTTCCCTCCTCCTCTCTGGTCACCCGCCTGCTATAACCCTAGGACAGCGCTTTGTTTCCTGGATAGTTCTAACTCTTCCCATTTCCACCTCCCTCAGTCTAGGCTGCCAGCCTCCAACCTTCGTCTGAAGTCACCTATTCAGTGTCACACGGGCCACTGCAGTGCTGCCTCTCTGAAGAGTAGCCTGTGTGTTATCCCTCGTCTTCAGTGAATCTCTAGCTGAATGCAGGCTCTCGTCTGCCTGTTCTCTTAAACAATAAACATGTGGTTCCTACAGTTCCATGTTAGGCTTTTATTCATGTTCCCTCAGCCTTTTAAAGGACTTCCAACCTCCCCTTGCAATCTGCCAACAGCTACTCATTCTTCAAGATGCAACACAAACTTTTGTTTATATGAACACTTCTCCCTTTTTCTTTTAGGAATATTTTAGAAATGAACTCATGATCTTCTCAATTGTTATGACTCTAGTATACAATATACTCTTTACATGATTTTTTTTTTTTTTTTGGCAATACTAGGACCTTCAACTGAGCTACATTCTCACCACATGCCCAGCCCCATTTCTATTTTGAGATAGGGTCTTGCTAAATTGCCCAGTCTAGGCTCAAATTTAATAACCCTCCTGCCTTGGCTTCACTGGAAGGTGTCACCATGCTTAACTTCTTCGTGACATTTCTAATGAGTAAAGTAGACTAACACATTTTAATATCTTGTTTAAGAAATACAACAAAGATTAAGCTATAACCCTGGTGAGAACAATCTTATTTTTAAAAAAGCGGAAAATAGCATTTCTTTATGAATAAACGCTTCAGAAAAATGTTCAAAGAAATCTTCAGTCAATAATTCATAATGCTCTATATAAAGTCCAATTTTCCTTTTAAAAAGAACTACATTTACAGACTGTGTCACAACATCCTTGATACCATCAGGCAATTCTGTGATCCTTTAATAATGACATAAATGAGTAACCATAAGGAGAAACATGGGTTTCAAAGATTTCCATCAGTAAAAAGGAAGGTTATTGATTGATGTAATTTTCCTGGGATGAGTCTGAATCCCACTGATTTGTCCTCTGTAAGCCTATCTTTTCTGTGCAGCTGTGTTGATCTGATTCACTAAGCAATTACAGGAAGTGCCAGAACTTGAAGCAAAATCCCTGCTTACCACTATTTGTAGAGAACATATTTAAAGAAGTTACATTCATGTAATTTAATCGAGCAGTTCTCACAGAGCTCAACTGGTTGTGATTTATGAGCTAAGTTGCATTTGTAGTCTATGACTTCATGCATTAACTTTGCACTAATAATATGTACACACAAAGAATGTATGAATAGTTCTATACTAAATTCACATCATATGGCCACAATTTTAATAGCATAGTCACAAGATAATTATCAATCTCTCAACTTCACCTAGCTTAGGAATACAAATGTATGTTAAACTGCCTCACTTGCTGAGTTTCAAATAAAACCATTTAACAAAACCATGAACTAGACATATATAGTTCAAAGAAAAATCATAAGAATTACAGAACTGACAATTACCTGTGAAAATTATTCACTTCTCCATATGTTTATAAAAATTTTACATTCTTTCACCAAAAACCCAAAGTCAGTAGTATAAAATAGAAAATGTTCAAAAGGAAAAGGGAAAGGGCAGGTAGGGCAAAGTAAAGAAGGGAAAGAAAAAGATTGATGGTTAAAAACAATAAGAAACAAAGCTTATAAAGGCAAAAGGTAAGGGCTGTAGGAAGGGCAGTGGAACAGGGAAAAATGAGAATCAAGATATATCATGTACAAGTACAAATTCTTAATGCAAAATGTGATCATATTATATGTATAAAATGTACCAATAAAATCAATATTAAAAAAGTTGGTGTACAATAAAATGAACTTTGATTAAATAATAGGATACCTTTGTCAGTGAAAAATTACTGATGATAGCCAATGTGAGTATTGTTTTAGGGAGAGATAATAAATTCTGGAATTGCAGTTTAGTGTTCAGATAACAATATATGCAAGACAACACAGTTTGAGAATAGCTCTGAAAATGTGTAAGATTTTACAGAAAAAAACCCAGATTTGACCATAAATAAATCTTTGAAGTGAGTCATTTTACTTATATTACTGTTTCACATCCTCATTCTGCTAAATAATAAAATTAAAATAATCCAAAATTGCAGTTGACTTAAAAAAACAAAGATGGAGACATCCATGACAAATCTATTCCTTATCCTATGAAACTACAGGATAATCAATAACATATAGTATGTCTACATACAGATTATCTTTAAAATATATCAAAAATATTTTAATGCCCATTACCTCAGAATGATTATGACAGTTACCCCTCCAATGGTAACATTTAACAGTAGTTCTCATTAAGCAAACTAAGTTAGTAGACTGCCAACCAATGTATAAAATATTTAGGAAAACTATTAAAATAATCATAATAAAAAAGCACATGAAAAGTATGTACCCTATTATATAACACATATTGCTAAGCAATCAGTATTACTTTATAACAATACTCTCACCAACCACAAGGATGTGTGTGTTCTCTTCTTTCCCAGTACAGAGGTTTAATGACACTGAAATACTTGCCAATAGCTAACATGTCTGAGTGACACTAATAAAACATATTTTGTTACCAGAAATCATTTTGGGAGACTTGGGGCAAACATCAAAACAAGAAGATAAAGGAATTTACAAAGCAAACACTTTTCAGCTTGGGCATCAAATATACTACTACTACTACTACTACTACTACTACTACTACTACTGCTGCTGCTACCGCTACCGCTACCGCTACAATTATAATGGTGCTGGACTTTAAAAGATGTGACTTTGATGATTACAACTGAGAAATATATCTGAAACTGATCAACTATACAGAACTTATCAAACTAAATGAGTAAAATGTCATAGAATGAAAGCAACCATTAGCACTACAGGAAAATGCAGAAACATGATCCTCACTGATATGCAGCAACATGATCCCTCAAAGACTTAACATTTGAGTATTTTAAAGAAACTTAAGACAGTTACAGCAGAAGCAATCCTCCCCAAATGACAACCTAAATGATGAGTGAAGATGGTAAAATACAAGTATTGTGGAGTGCAAACATCACTTAAAATTTACTGTTCACAAAGCATGTACAGATTAAAGCATGCACTTTAAAAGCCTCTTTTTAAAAGTGGGGGTTACTGTAGTAAGTTAAATGCAGTATCTATAGAAACAGTATAATGAGCACTGAAGTCAAGAGGTCCTTGCTCCAAGTCTAGCTCTAATTATCTGACCTTTTATAAACTACTCATCCAAATCATTACTAAATTTTATATCATGCCAAGAACGAACTGGCTTTTTAGATATAAAGATAGGTAAAATTCTAATTAAGTTTAGAAACTAGTGGGGGGGGCAACTGAACAAAGTGCAAGATTCTGAAAACACAGAGATGTAATACAGTGACCAGCACTGTTATAGAGGCCTGTATAAATTGCTGATAAAGCCATACTGACATAGTCACGATATAAGAGACTACCAAAGGGACAAAGGACAAATTCCTTGGACCTTAACTTGATCTGTGCTCTCTTCTATGAGAGTTCACAAATAATTTCAACACAGCAAACAATCTTCGCCTTGGTTTTTTCCTAAAATCTGAGACTTTTCCTTTGATTGCACAAACCCCAGTAGGTAACTAAAAGGAAAAAAGCTTGATCTTCATTTTACAAAACTCTGGTCAAATTCTTCTCTGCTGCATACAATCAGGTTAGTAATTCAGGGAATGTCTACGAGTTGACCAAATGAGGTACTCACCTTAATTTACTCAGCCAATTTCATTACCCTTTAAGATTACACATCAGAGACTGCAAAGCCAAGAGGCTGCCTCTTACGGGAACTAAAAGCTTCCTCAAGTCACAGGATTCAAGCAGGACTGACTGTACAGGGCCTACCTACTTCCGCTACACCTTAAAAGCTGGCCTCCTGGTTTTGTGAGTTAGTCCGGTCTCTTCATCAGGGGATGGCCTATTACTCAAGCTGGAATCCTCTTATTTTTCCTTATTTTCCAATAAAAACTTTTGCCTATAATTTATACTGTCATCTTTTTAAAAAACTTATTGGGGGCTGGAGATTTAGCTCAGTGGCTCTGGCGCCTGCCTCCCAAGTGTAAGGTCCTGGGTTCGATCCCGGTAACCACATACAATGCTGGGCATGGTGACTCACCACGCCATCAGTACCACATACCACAGTGCTGGGCGTGGTGCTCACGCCTGTAATCCCAGCACTCAGGAGGCAGAGACAGGAGGATTGCTGAGTTTGAGGATTACCTGGGCTACAGAGTGAGCTCAGGGCCAGCCTGAACTACAAAGCGAGACCCTGTCTCAAAAAAAAGAAATTATCGGTACATGTATGTAGTATATAGCAATTACATTCCTGAAGGGGAGTAAGTGCATATACATCACACATCTTTTTTATCTACTTTCCCTTCCCTTGATCTCTCTGTCCCCTTCTCTACACAAAAGATGTAACACACTATTTTCTATTATGTACCTTTTATTTTGTACTTTATATTTTGTATTTCTCATATAAGAGAAACCATATGGTATTTAAGCCTGTGTGTCTGATTTATCTTACTTAACGTTAAGATCTCAAAGTACATCCATTTTTCTACAAATGACTCGTTTATCTTTCTTTGTGGCAGAGTAATAATCATGTATAAACACTACATTTTTTTAATTGGTACATTTTATTGATACATTATATATGCACATAACAATTACACTCCACATTGAGAATTTGTACCAGTATATAACACAAGTTAATTCTCATTTTCCCCCCTCCTCTACCTACCCTACTTCCCCCTTGCCCCTATAAAAATGTTACATTTTCTTTGTGTATTCATCTGTTGATGGACATTCAGGCCACTTCCAAGATTTAGTTAGCTATTATGAATTGTTCTGTCATAAATAGTATGTATATATCATGTATTACTTTAATACGATGCCTTTAACTGGAGCCATGCTAGCAGGTGGCAATATTATTTCAATCAGTAGACCACTTTTGCTTGAACCGTAGCAAAGGGTTGAGACAAACAAGATAAATAAATAAAATAATGTTAAAAATAAATAGAAATAGAAATAAATAGAAATAAAAAGGTCTCCACTAGAGGAGTGGGACAGAGACACAGAGGGAAGTACGGACCACCATGAGATTTCAGAAATCCTGTCAACCATCTGTACAGCAAATCTCAAGTGCTGGAGAATACGTTTTAGGAAATAGAATCAGCCTGAGATGATCAAAATAGAGGTCATGCAACACCATGAGTAGCTGAAAATGAAGACAAAAGGACAAGATTGAAGCAAGCTTGGGATGGTGTTTGAAACCAACTTACAAACCATACTTACCTTGCAAGAAATGGGAAAACAACAAATTTAAGTTAACTCATTTTTAGTAAGACAGGTGGATGAAAATAGGAAATACTCTAACTACAAGAAGGTACAGATGATTGCAACAATCCAGAGAGCTGAGGGAGGTGTATAAGCATTATATATGGTCACTTAATACTCATACCAGTTTCAGGAATAGAAACAATTATCTTCAGTTTGCAGATGAGGAAACTAAACCATAGGGTTTTAACCAGATTAAGGCCACATCTAGTGAGTAAAGGATGAATTCCTGTAACCAAGGAACTTGCCTTCACAATTCTTAAATATTTAAAAATCCTTTTTAAAAAAGCATTAAGTTTTGCTACTGATAAGAACTAATGCAGCAAAATTACACTAAAATTCAAGATATTAAACAATGACGAACCAATAAGATAATATTTAGAAATAAATGGCCAATAAATTTAGCAATTCATAGTACAGAAATAATTTCTACAAAGCAAACATTCTTTGCCTTGGAAATCAGTCACTAAACATATATTCAACACACACAAGAACCAAAACTACACAAAAGTTTACAACATAAACTAGTCATAGTGGCACATAACCATAATTCCAGCAATCAGAAGGCTAAAGCAGAAGGATCTTGAGTTCAAGGCCAGCTTGGAGACACAGACAGTCAAGGCTAGCCTGGACTATATAGCTTGAGTCTGTCTTAAGAAAAAAAAAAAAATTGAGAGATTATAATACCAAGTAGCTTCACTGTGTATGAGAACTGGTAGTCCTGATATTCCAAACTCAACAAATTTCTGAAAATTACTAAAGTGACTTTAAAACAAAAGGAGAGTATGACATATTCCAGGAGAGCAAAATAGAAATTTTGTTAATGCTACCACAGGTAAAAAAAGGTATTTTTTTAAATGGTAGTATCTCAGCAGATCTTTAAAAAATAATCTCATCTATGTGATCATTTAATGTACAAAGATACTATGTACTTCCTGCCTAAGTAATATATACAATATTCATTGGATATCTCATAATAACATTTTAGATTGTTTCTTTTTTCAGACACAATTACCACAAAATATTTAAATTTGGCAAAAAGTGGCATTTGCAAACAAAGCAAAAATGAAAAAACACCTCAACAATCTGAAAGAAAAATATTTGCATTTTATACAAAGACAATCAATTCATTCTTTTTTTTTTGAGACAGGGTCTCGCTTTTGTAGTTCAGGCTGGCCCTGAGCTCTCTATGGTACCCAGGCAAACCGCCACAAACTCAGCAATCCTCCTGTCTCTGCCTCCCCAGTGCTAGGATTACAGGCGTGAGCCACCACTCCCCGCATTGTGGTATGTGGTGTTGATTGTTGGTGGGCATGAGTCTCCATGCCCAGCATTATATGTGGTTACCAGGGATCAAACTCAGGACTTTGCGCTTACGAGGCAGGTGCCAGAACCACTGAGCTAACCCTCCGGCCCGATTCATTCTTAATAAAGAAAAATCTCTCCATAAAGAGGCACTAGATATGGAAAGAAAATTCACAGCCATAGAAATGCAAATGGACATCCATGTATGTGTCTATAAATGATCAACCTCATAAATTAGAAAAACAAAGCCAACCTCTCTGGATAAAGGGGAAAAAGATAAGATGGTAGGGTGGCAGAAGTGATCACAACGTGCCATCGGCACTGTTCTCCAAGATGAATGTAATTATTATGTATTCCAAACAAATACTAATAAATTTAGTATGGGATAAAACTACTATGTACCCTTCAGATTGACAAAAATCTTTGTTATAACATCATTACACGTTCAAGTCCAATGGGAAATGGAATAACATCTGTGAAAACACAGAATGTGTATGTCCCATGACCTAGCACATTTAACTTTGGGACAGGAATTTTTTTGTGTGTGGTACCAGGGATCAAACTTGGGCTCTTGTGCATCCAAGTTTGGTGCGGTACCACTTCAGCTAAAATCCCCAGCCCTG
The DNA here is from genome assembly GCA_004025085.1 of Thryonomys swinderianus. NCBI lineage: Eukaryota > Metazoa > Chordata > Mammalia > Rodentia > Thryonomyidae > Thryonomys > Thryonomys swinderianus. The sequence goes on from PVIC010003343.1 coordinate 18,383, forward strand.
AATTTTTTTTTTTTTTTGAGGTAGGGTCTCACTTTGTAGTTCAGGGTGGCCCTGAGCTCATTATGTAGCCCAGGTAAGGCGTGATACTCAGCAATCCTCTGCCTCTGCCTCCCGAGTGCTGGGATTACAGGTTTGTGTCACCACACGGGGATGGAATAGGAATTTTTTTTTAAAAATACTTTTTTTGTAGAGAAAAATACTATACTACAGTATATCCAATTATGTATATAAATAATACTATACCTATCATAGCTATTTTACAAATTATTTTAATTCTATAAGTAATGAAGAAAGTCCATTATATCCAATTTGAAAAAATAAGCAGATGTAGAGTCAACCTTGTAATTAGGGGGAGGGAGAGAATGTCAGCCAGCAGGTGTTGATCATACTTAAAAAGAAGTACAGATATCAGGTATTCTTATATCCACACGGGGATATATTCGAAGATCCCAAGGAGATGCCTAAAAGTGTACATAGTATGGAATTATATATTTACTATATTTTTTCATTGCCCTGTGGGGCAATTACTAGATAATACTAGGATTACTTGACCCTAAGCACTATAACATTGCAACCTTCAATCTGGTAAGAAAGACAGCAACTAAGGAACTAATGGGCAGGTAATGCATACCACGTGGATACTCTGGAGAAAGGGATGATTCACATTCTGGATAGGACAGCACAAGAAATCATCATGCTGCCCAGACAGAATGGCACGCAATTTAAAACTTAGGAACTGTTTCTGTCCAGAATTTTCCTAGTAAAATTATCAGACCACTATTGATGATTGGAAACAGAAATGGGATAAGAAAACTACTGTAAACTAATTTGATTTCCTCAAAGGAGCATGTTTAGAGGAAATATGGAAAAAATTAATGTGATGATTTAATAAGATAAAATGTATTCTAATCTAACCCATCATTAAGCTTCTCTAAAATTAAACTATTTACACTAAAATAATTTTTTCCAAAACCTATGTGCATATTCTTAATGAACATTTAAGTTCTATTATTATTTCCATTAGTTTTAGTAAGTAGTTGTAAAAAATAGTATCTTATAAAGCATCTTTTTATATTTTATATATTATAAGTTCAATAAAAAACAAGCCCAAATGTTTCTCAGATCAAATACTTGTTCACAAGCCTTTGCCTGCATCTCTCCTGCAAGGGACCTCCCACCCTCCAGCCACACTCACAGGGTCTCTTCTGTATCACCTTTTCTCCTACCCATCACTCCTTCTACACCACTCGCTTTATTAGCCATCATTCACTTTGAGGAGAGAAAAGAGGCAGAAGGAGAGGAAGAAAGCATACAAAGCAGAATAAAACAAATTCTAACTTGTAATTTTAGATTATAAGAAAAAAATGCTTAAATTCTACTATGCGGGCTAAGGAAGGAAGGAATCCAGAGCGTTGGGCAGAGCTCTCTATGTGTTTAGAAGGGAAGTGAGAATCCCAGTTTGGTCAGGGTGACCAGAGCATGTGTGGTAATCTTAAACTTTCCTTCCTATCTAGTTGCTCCTGGCACTTAAGATATCAAAAAGCCTGAGAAGCAGAAGTTAATAATGCACGTGATGAAATCAGAAGGGCATAAAATTCTAGGAAATGACCTTTCTTCCTAGATATATTACCTGTAACAAATGCAAAACAAGCACTGAAACTGTAAGGAATTCAAGAACTCATTAACCTAATTTAGGATCACCGAAGTAAAATAAAATACACTTTATCCCATGCCTTTCCATTATAATTTTACTGATTTTTAAATTGTCATCAGAAAACCTATGGGCCAGCTATACTCAGAGTCTCCAATCTGATTTGTGCTGTTATCTGATACCTAGTATCCAAAGTATCAGAAATGTATGTATGCTATTAGCTTTTAAAATTCATTTTGTGGTTATAAATTAAGTCACATCATTGTCATCATTATCATTATTACTCCGTTGGACTGGGGACTGAACCCAGGACATTCTCATCTCACTAAGCTGCTTCTTCACCCCAGTGCTGTTTTACCTTTTATTAATTTGAGACAGAGTCTCACTAAGCTGCCCAAGCGGAACTCAAATCTGTGATTCTCCTGCTTAGGCCTTCCAAAGTGCTGGTACTGGTATGTACCACAGCACCAGCAACAGTACAAATAATTTATAGATACATAAAAGATTTAAAGTAAAATAACTATTTTATAAAAATTAAGATTATACATCTTAAAAAAGATTTTTAAACTTGGGTTTTCCTACTTTATTCTTTTTAATGTTGAAAAAAGTTATCTAATAAGAGACAAGAAACTTAGGTTATTCAGTAATTCATTAACAATTCCCTTGGTTCTAACTATTTTTCACTATGACAAAAAGTACCATGAAGGATATCACCATACCAAAAATGTGCTAATTCCTGAATATTCCTTTGGAAAGAATCCTACAGGTGTTGCTTCTTTAAAAATAATATTATCATGTCTTTGACTGAGAGGGGCAAAATCTTCTACAGAAAAGTTATTCCCCTTTAATTTTCTTGTACAAAGGTCTGAGAGTACTATTAACTTTCCATCTGCTTGTTGCATGTTCCAAACTAGTTATATATCCCTTGAAAGTGCTTCTTTTATATTTTCCACTATCATCTTAGGCAATGATCACAGCAGCCATCTGAGGGAACAACTCTCATAGACAGTAATTTTTATCACTATTGCTGCAGCACAGTAAATAGGCAGATATTAACTAGATATCTAATAAAATAAATGAAAGTATAATGTCCAACTCTTTAGAAACTTCCTCTGTTCTCAAAATTCAGACTTTGTCCCTGATGAGCCTCTAATGTACTTGCTCAGCAGAGCACTCCATAATCATATCGATAACAAGCCCCTATGCTGTCTGTAGTTGGAAGGGCGAGGCTACATATCCACTCTGCATATTATCCTAATTAGTATTTTTCATCTACGGAAGTGTTTTTTTCAAGAGTTTAGTAAGATAAAAGATTCCTAAACAAACTATAAACTCTATTTTTAGATATCAGGGCAAAAAAAAAGCAATGTTTGTTAAAAATAAAAATAAAAAAACTAAATATAATCACACCTACAGAGTTCCTAATAATAGTCTATCGAAAGTTACCAACTTGTGTAAAAAAGTGAAATACTGTACTAACAAATATGTGCAATATAAAACCTTCAAAACATTGTGAAATGTGCAATATGATCAGTAACAGTTACTTCCCATTAATAAGACCAAACAGAGTCTAATGTTGCTGCAAAAGTCTTACACAATATATTTTGGCAAGTTAGGGTCCCCAGCTTCCCTCAGTATCTTTTCATACATGCCAAGGAGCTCTGCACTAACTTATATAAACGTTTATGACATTTCTTTCTAATAGAAATGAATCTTCTCAGACTCAACAGACATTCATCTTTTAGATTACTTTGTTTCTTACTAATGTATATTTAAATCAAAGCAGGCTATTTCTGCACTATCTATGCTAAGAATATAAGGTCTGTAAAGGGTTCTTGGTTACTGGTATGTCTTTCAAGATCAAAGCTACTAAAAAGAAAAATAAAAGGAGGAAAGTAGTGGAGCAAAACAATTACATTTGAAGAATATTATTTCCAACAGTATCATAAACCTAAATGATTTTATTATAGTTAATATACAATGTTAAAAGAGCAAGCAATGTGTCTAAAATACTTTCATTAATTTACATTTTTAAAAGATCCTTGCTGCAGAATTCAGTGCTTGATCATTCTTCCCCTGTACAGTGCACCTGTCCTAACTTTGGTTTCTTTGTAATGAAAAAAGGGAAAGTCAGCAAAACAAAATGCCACCATTAAATCATTTTGCAACATTTTGTGTCAGAAAATGTAATGGGAAATGCACACATCAAGGAAAAGGTTACTGTTCTTCCAGAACATATTTTCACTTGGTTCACAGCTCATCCTTCTATGGGCACTACTGATGGTTTTCTCTCTCTGTTTAATGTGGCATTTGAAGGATTATGGCATTTTCAGGAAACCACAGTGCAGTGATTTTAGTGGTTATCTGGGATACTGTGATTTAGATGACTACTCTGTTTACGTGTAATGGTAAAAGCCAGTTACCAAGACATCTCAAAATACCAACTTAATTCCTGATTGTGTATTTTCTTAATAAAACATGAGACTACTAGTAGTTGAAAGATACAATAGAATTAGAAGAAACTCCTTTTAAAGCCTGTATTTACATACAGGAATACTATAGCTAGCTTTAAATCCTTCTAAGTATATTGTAATAAGGAATTAATTCAGAAATTGAAAACCTTAATTTCAGTTTAGGATAAATATAATTATTTCTTCAAACTCTTTCGCCCTTAAGAATAAACATGAAAAGCAACCTTACACTGTAATATATATAAAATAGTAGTGATATGAAATAAACCTGAGGAATGTTAGCACCTAGAAAACATGTCACATTCATCTACAATTTCTTTTCAAGCTCAATTTATTGTTTTATAGAAAGATAAAACTTTCAAATTAAAATACCTACCAAAAGCCATTTCTTACAAACTTAAGATTCAATTAGTAATAAATGAGAAGTGACTGCCTTAAAATTAATTCACATATACTTTAGTGACCTTGGCCTATAAAATGTGTAATTAAAATCCAAATTAGAAAAAATATTATATATTAATGGTAAAAGTGGCACTGAGGTTTATCCTAAAATTATCCATAATTCCTTATACTTAGATGATTTTATACTTGCAAATTTCCTTATATTCTGAATCCCTATAGCACTGTAACATAATAATATGTGAGAAAGGAAATTTTCAAACCAATTTAATACATTACTCATTTTATGAATAAGCTATCAGGTTCCCAGAGAAGTTCTCTACATTCCTCAGAGTTTCACAGACTTGGTGCAGAGCCTTACCCAAAATTTCAAACTCAAATTCACTGACAGCAATGCTGGGGTTCCATCCTGAGGACCTAACGTACATGCCAGGCTGGCACGTAGACACCATTAAGCTATACTCCCATCCCCCCCACTCTCAATTTTAACCTCACACCTTCTCCATGTTTTCTAGTTAGTTTTTAAATGAGACTCATTTTTTCGTTTTCCATTAGTAACATAAATATTAAATACTACTGTTGGCCGAAGTGAAAGGGACAACTAAGGGGAGGGAAACTGCCCCTAATAAGCAAGAAAATGATCATCCTAGTTTACAATCTCTCCATAGATATTGACAATATTAAAAGAAAAGTTAGAGTTATACTAATGACTAACACCACGTCTAGAGAATGAGTAAAGTGAAGTGTGGGGAAAATTAAGTCTGCTACAATGTCATCTAAAATGTGCCCCTCTATACACACAAGCACTTTAATATCTTAACAAAATCACCATTAGACTCTGTAATGTTGAGATCATGTCTTAGAGACCTAAACTGTTAAGTTTCATGGTTGCTGAAGAGAGAATCAGTTTAGTGATCCACATCTTCTTGACTGAAGGACAAATCTGCCTAAAATATGTGATGTTCTAATTCATAAATTTACTAAGTTTTAAAAGATTACAGTTCTTTGTCTATTGTCCTGCATTGTTCCACTTATTTAAATAAGACCTCTTCAGTAGTAACAATAGTTTACCAACAGGCTAAGTATGACATATGAGATACATCTGTTCTACAAATTTCATTTACAAAATGCAAATATTGTACAGTATTTATATGTGGCTTTTCTGTAAAACTTACAGTTGATTTAAGTACTTTCTAATGTTATACATTGTTAGGCTTGTACACTGTGGTTTCTTCAGCCTACAACTAAAATAACAATATGTTCTTCTAGACAGAAGAACTACAAAAGTATTCAGTAAACAGATAATCACAAATAAAACTACTGATCAAAATAAAAGTGAATATGTGATCACAGCTTTTCCCCAACAACTTCAACAAATATATGACATTCCATGTATACATAATTTGTAAATTAAATATATGTACATGTACTATTGTAATATGTACATATACAACATCAATACAATCTAACTGTACTCCTGTACCACTGAAATATTAAGGAAATTTAAAAGTATCTTCAATAGACATAATCTTGTTCCACCAAAACATAAAAATCCCAGAGATAATCATCTACAAACAGTAAAGTTCCGTTTCTAGTGCTATGATCCTTACTCAATACAAAATATAAACAATAATTCAAAAAGTTGAATATAGAAGAGTTAGTATTAAAGGGTAAATCTGTTTAGTACCAAAGAAAAACAGATAATAAAGGTTGTAGCATTAAAGATTCAAGAGCATCAAATACAATCTACAAAGCCACCAAATTTTTAAAATGGTACATTGGATATGATCCAGAAAGCAAATCATCACTTAGCCTATAATAAATATACTTCTCAGAGTCGAGTCTTACCCACTCAGGGATCAGAAATATAACTTATGCACCAGAACAACATAATGTACAACTAAATTGTCTGGATTTAACTTCTACTTACTAAGTTACTTAAACAATTTATACATTAGTTTCCTTTCTAACTGATAATGATGGTAATACCTCTTCAGGTAGCTACCTGATTTAACATGTAACACATAAGGTCACTGATACATTATAAGCCTTATGGGTTTTACTAGAGTTTTCTTGTTTGAAACTTTCGCCACTTCCCAAACTCTCCCTTTACCTCGTATGTCTCATCTCATTCAATCCTCTCCATCACCTATGCCACAGGCACTACTGTTTAATGCTATTTCCCACATAAGGAAATGAATATACAGTGAAAATAAAAGCAAAGTTCTTAAGTAACAAACTCAAGTTTCATACCCACCAGTGTGGTTATAAACCTTACTATTTAATCACTCATTGTACAATATTGGTTACCAAAAATATACAAAGACACTTTACAATGAATAAATTCCTGGGAAGACACCATTTACCAAAACTGACACAAATGAAAGAAAACAATCTTAATAGCTCTGTACTCTTTTAAAACTGAATTTAGTATTAAAAGGTTTCCCATAAAATTCCAAGTACAAATGGTTTATTGGAGAATTCCATCAAAATTTTTAAAAATAGAAGTAATATTTTTAAGACTACAAGCACATTCCAACTCCTTCCAGAAGGCTAGTATTACCCAGTAATCCCTGGTAAAGGCTGTTTAGAAAAAAACAAATTTTTGTGACTTTTACAAAGATGTAAAGCCCTTATCAAAATATTAGCAAAAAAACCCCAAAAATATAAAATAAATAAAAATATATAAAAGTGACAACACATCCTCACCAGGAGAAGTGCACCCGGACTGCAGTGTTCATGCCCCCTCCCGGGCCTTCCTGGAGAGCTGGCAGGACGCCCACCGAGCTGGCCTGGAACTGCACAGGTCCCCGGCTCTGCCCCCTTCCTGACGAGACTTCAGTTTTCTCCACTCTGACTCAGTAGTTTTCCCCTCCTAGCTCTTCCCTTTTCCTTCTCAGCGCCTGAGTCCTTAAAGCAATAGACTATTGCCTCAGGACCCATCAGCAGAGAAGATTAATCCATTTCTTGTTTCCATACTTAATGCTGGGCAGAGAGTGTGTGAGATAGGCCAGCTCTCCACTGTCCCCACTGACTCCTGCACCTGCCTCCTACGCAGTATTATCAGAATGAGGGTGAGGTGCTCAGGGGCCAGTAACCTTCACAAAGGTAATAAAATGTAACAATAAAAGAAAGACTTTGTTTTCAAACTTGCCTTCTTTCCATAATTAACCACCTTGAAGGTCTTGACTCTAGTGTAAACAGTAAGAAAATATTAAAAACCAATAGTTACCTGAAAAAATATTAACACTTAAAAAACATGTAATAAAAAGGTGTGTAAAAACATGAATGATTAAAAACTAGATCATAAAAACAAACTGGGTCTAGTGGCTTAATCCCAGCACTTGGGAGGCAGAGGCAAGAGGACTGCCCTGAGTTCAAGGTTAGCCTGGGCTATACAGTGAGTTCAGGGCCAGCCTAAAGTGTAAAGCAAGACCCTGTCTCAAAAAAAAAAAAAATTAATAAAAACTACCAATATATCTGAATGAAATTCATGGATTGGAAGACTAAATACTGTTAACATTTTAATATTTCCTAAACTCACCCATGTATTTGTATACAAAATTTATTATAATCATCCCCTAATTTCAATATGCTTCATCTTTGTTTGCTGTAGTCTTTTTAAAAACTTGTGCTAACATACATATATAACACAAAATTTACCACTGTTTTCAGTGTATATGACATGAAAATTTCTCAGTTTTGACTGAAGTCCAAATTATTTTTCTTATTGCTGCCTACGTGTCTGGTATCACATTCAGGCTCACTCGCTTGTTTCTTTCCTTCTTTCCTAATAAAAATAAGCTATTTCTAACATCTATAAGAAAATGTATAGGATCAGAAATATCAAAATAACTTACTATAAAGCCTCAGGAATCAAGATACTGCCATAGGAAAAAGTTACACACCTCAACAGGACAGAATACAAAGTTCTGAAACAGATCCACACTGTAAAGGTCAAATTACATTTAATAGTGATGATAATGTAATTTAATGTGGAACAACAACTATTTTCAAAAAATGGCACTGGAAAAATGGAAATAGATAATAAAATTGTAACTCTGAGACCATATCAAAAATTAATTTCAGGTTGCTCACATAATCTCCAAACAAAAGCTAAAACTATGAAGCATTCTTTGTGATTTGGTAAACAGAAAACACAAGCAATTACTCTGAGAGAAAAAGTTACACTGGACTTCATGATTAGTAATTTCTATTCTTCAAATGACAACATAAGAAAATAAAGCTGGGGGCCAGGGGTGCAGCTCAGTGGTTCCGGCATCTGCCCGGCAAGTGCAAGGTGCTAAATTTGAACCCCGGTACCACATACCACAATGCCAGGCGTGGTGACTCACGCCCATAATCCCAGCACTTAGGAGCAGAGGCAAGGGACTGCTTTGAGTTCAAAGTTAACTTGGGCTACATATTGAGTTCAGGGCCAGCCTGAAAAGAGAAGAAAGGAGGGGAGGGGAGGGAAGGGGAGCGAAGAGGAGAGGAGGGGAGGCGAGGGGAGGGAGGGGAGACAAAAGAGAAAAGAAAGCTGGGTGTGGTGCCGCATGCCTGTAACCCCAGCACTCCAGCAGCAGAGGGAGGAGGATTGCTATAAGTCTGAGCTCAGTCAGTGAGTACAAGGCCAGTCCAATCTACACAGTGAGACCCAGTCTCATAAAAAAGGACTGACAGACAAGATAGACAGATATGCAAGCTACAGATAAGGAGAGTATGTCTTTAAAACATACACAGCTTGAACATTTCTAAATGTAAAATCTGAAGTCTAAATGCTTCAAACCTGAAAATATAAAAAATTTGAATCATCTGAGTCCCAGTGTTTCAGACAAGATACACAATCTATATTTGGTGAACATTTATCCAAAATCTGTTAAAAACTCCTACTATTTAATACTAAACAATCTATCTATTAAATTAGGTGAACAAAAGAGTTCTCAGAAGAAGACAGAGCAAGTACATGAAAGTACATTCAGCACTCATTATTTGTCAGGGTAATGTAAATTCAAACCATGGTGAGATTCCCTTATGTAGTAAGAGATAAAGAATCCCATATATATGAAATATTCCACATATATGAAAAAAATCTAATGTATACTTAAAAAGTAAGTGGTTGTCTCTGACATATTTGGAAATAATGAAAATATTCTTGATAGGAATGGGTGTTATGACTGCCTACTTTTTCAAAATTTACCTATTTATTACTTTAGCATTTATCCATTTCATTCTCTATATAATTTTTACTATTGAAAAACACATGCCCAAGCCAAACAATAACTATATTTAATAGACTCTCTCTTCACAGTGGCAGGGGTTGGCAATTTTAAAACTACTTTCTATATTTAAACTTTAAACAAATAGGTAAGTATACTGTCCTGAAACCTAAAAATTAGAGACTGGACAATTCACAAGTATGTATTAAAGAATGGAAGAGGTATTTCCATTTGTCATTTCATCACTTAAAAACTTAAAATTACAAGGAAACTGAATTATTTCTTTTTCTTACTTTTTCTACTTAGTTTATATTATCTGGGATGCAAAACTTTAAAAAAAAGCACCTATGATGAAGCATCTACATAGGTTTAACCATGTTTTTGCTTAATTTTTTATGGATGAGTTCTAAATTAATGGGATTGTAGTTCATCAAAAATGTCAGCGAGTATGATGTACTGCAAATAGTTATCATCTGTATTTGCTGCTTTTTTCTATTCCCTGATTTTAAAAAGGAAAGAAAAATACCCTTGCTAATTTCTGTTCAGAATGATTTGTCTATACATCCTGCCATTAGTCTTATATTAAATATATGCATTCTCAGTTTTACTTTTATTAACCTGAATCACTAAAAAGGGTAGCTTTTTTTATAGAAGGAAGAAAAATTACACAGGCTTTCAAATCAATAATAAAATAAGTTTTCCAAATTAAAGCTTACCCCATATGGAAAGTTCTTTTATCTAAATTATTAAAAAGCTTAAAAACCAACTGTGTACTGAAGAGAAATTTGTGAATACATTTTCAAAATAAACACTCCATCATGTTGCAGTGGTAGATGCTTCAAATCTTACTGAATTTTAAGTATTAGATAATGTTACCATTTGGTAAAGATCAAAATTACCTGGCTGGGGTTTTAGCTCAAGTGGTGCCACGCCAACCTTGGATGCGTAAGGGCCCAAGTTTGATCCCGTAAACTAACTTAATTAATTAATTAATTAATTTCCTTGGAAAATAATTGCTTCTAAAGCAGTTAACAAAAAACATAAACATAGTGAACTCAGAGCCTGAACTACAAAGTGAGACCCTGTCTCAAAAAAAAAAAAAATTCCATAAAGTAAATATTAAAAAAATCAAGTATCAAAAAAACAAAAGAAAAAAGTCATAGTTGGGCTGGGATTTAGCTCAGTGGCTCTGCAACTGGCCACAAGTGCAAGGTTCTGAATTCAACCCCTGGTACAAAAAAAAAAAATCATATTTCTTTGTTTAAATTTGCAAATAATTTTTTTTTTTTGAGACAGGGTCTCACTTTGTAGTTCAGGCTGGCTCTGAGCTCACTATGGAGCCCAGGCAAGCCTCAAACTCAGCAATCCTCCTGTCTCTGCCTCCCAAGTGCTGGGATGACAGGCGTGAGTCACTACGCCCAGCACTGTGGTATGTGGTATTGATTGCTGGTGGACATGAGTCTCCATGCCCAGCATTGTATGTGGTTACCGAGATCAAACTCAGGACCTTGCGCTTGCGAGGCAGGCGCCGGAACCACTGAGCTAACCCTCCAGCCCGCAAATAATTTCTAATGATTCATCATCAGTTTCGATTTAGAATGTTAAACACTTTCCTTTTGATGGGAAGAAAATCAGTGAAATTTTTAGGCTATGAATTATGGACTATTTGTCTGCAAAGACGTCTTACTATAGTATTTCATCTTTGCATTTTAGGTATAGTAAACCTAAGAATTTATAAGATTAAATATCTTGAAAAAGATTTGTCAATACAACGATATGAAATGTGTGAATTGTCACTTTGTAGGGTCTAGTTTCTAGGGCAAGGACAAAGGTGAGAAAGGCGTGACTACTTTCCAGATACTATAAAGAAAAAAGCCAATTTAAACCTCTGCTAGAGATAACAGTAGGTAAAGATGAGGAAAAGGACACTTATACAGTCTGGAAGGGTGGTATGAAGGGGTATGGGACACATTTGTACCATATTTGAAATCTGGGCTTTTGAAACAATCCCTTAAAAAATAATTGTGTAATATTAATCATGACTTAGCAATACAAGAAAAAACAAAACATATTTAAACCCATCCTGAAAGTTTTTGGTAAAGGTAGAAAATAAGAACAGAAGTTTATGTAAAACTATCTTTGTGCAGTAAAACATGTACTTTTAATGTATATGAATTTATTAACAAACTAAACATTCATATTTTTAGTTTTAAATTACAAGTATCAAATATATATCTGCATCATCACTTTAAAATCATACTACTAAATGAATATGCAAATTTTATCACCATTATGAGGAATGATTATATGATTAACTGCATAAGACATGTCTATCATCAAAGTCAGTAAGTTTGTTTTAAAAATTCTATCAAATGCAATGTTAACTTCTTAAAAGACAAGAAACTAGGTTCTATACTAGAAATAATTTAAATAACCCATTTTTAGTGGCCTGAAGTTCTACCAAAACTGTAACTAAATCATAACTAATATTTGCCTTCCTCTTAGTCCTACCAAATCTCAGAAAGAAAATTCTTTTTTTTTTTTTTTTTTTTTGGTACGAGGGATCAAACTCAGGCCCTTGTGCATCCAAGGTTAGCATGGCACCATTTGAGCTAAATCCCCAGCCAAGAGAAAATTCTTTTTTTTTTTTTTTTTCAGACAGGGTCTTGCTTTGTAGTTCGGGCTGGCTCTGAGCTCACTATGTAGCCTAGGCAAGCTTCGAACTCAGCAATCCTCCTGTCTCTGCCTCCCAAGTGCTGAGATTACAGGCATGAACCACCACGCCCGGCTCAAGAGAAAATTCTTTTGAATACAGGTATTTTATAAGCTTTCAAACAGGTTGCAATTAAAAAGGTGATTTAAAAAAAATAAAGCATATGTTATATATAGCAGGTGAGGGGTTGTACGGTGGGTAGGGATACGGGTAAAAATGAGAATTAACTCGTGTCATACACTGGCACAAACTTCCCAATGTTGAGTGTGATTGTGAGCTGTATATAAAATGTACAAATAAAGAATTCAATAGAAAAGTTGATTAAAAATTTAAAAATCATCCCAGCACTCGGGAGGCAGAGACAGGAGGATTGCTGAGTTTGAAGCTTGCCTAGGCTACACAGTGAGCTCAGAGCCAGCCTGAATTACAAAGGGAGACCCTGTCTCAAAAAAACAAAGAAACAAACAAAAAAATTTAAAAATCAGATAATCAGAGACCAGTATGTGAAATAAAAATCTTCATATATATATATATATATATATGTATACACACACATACACACACATATATATATGATGCATTGTATATTTATACACAAATTCTTGCTGGCATTCCTAATTATTTATAACACAATCAAATTTAGTTAAAGAAAAACATTCAGAAGCCAGAAATTTAAAGGGTAAAAGAAATTAAAGTGCTAACAATATTGTTTCAAGACCAAACTGAAAACTGCAAGCAAAATAATTCAATGCCCATAAAATCTGTCACATACTCAAATAAGGAAATTCTAAAAAGCATTTAAAAATGTGGGATTTGCTGTGAAGGTGAAACTGCTTCAGGTATTTCTTCCACACTTCTTCTGAATAACAACAATACAAAATAACCACGCAAGAAACTGCAGGATTCTAGGTTTAGTTGTGGGAAAAACTTTTTTCTCTTGCCTATTTCTCATCAAGTAAAAAGAGTATTACATTGAACGTACATTGTTAAGATAAAATTTGAGGTTTAAATGTTTATTTAGTCTTATTTCTAACTTAATAGCTTAATAAAAATTCATGGGCAAGAAAAGCCTATTTATTTCTAAAATCTATCTTTTGAAAATTAAATATGCCGAGACAGGAATCACTTCATTTCTACTTGTGCACAAATGCACTGATATATCTCAAATCTGTGGTTTCTAATATAGAAAAGATAAAAATCTACTGCATTTTAGTGACAAAAAAAGCACAGAAGTGACCTCCTATTGTCTTTAAAGTATCTCCTTCACTTTTTATATTTGAATCATTTGCTCTAGAATTTTGTTTCTATAAATTCTAAGAAAAGTTTGTCATTCTTCAAGTACAATTTATCTATTAAGCACTTAAGAATTTCACCATTAGCAATTATTCACCAAATATGTAATGTAACAAAATATAACACTGATCACATTTTTACTTATATGAGGAAAAATTGAGGAAAAAATGCTAAATTATATGCCAAAGACCTTCAAAAAAAAGTGTAAAGGCAGAGGCAACTGTAATCTATACTAATAACCATTTACTGATAAACTGCATGCAATTTCCCAGTGATATAAAAATTACACATTTAAATTCACATATATATATATGTATAAATAAATGAAAAGGCAATAGTTAAGAAGGAATATTCTGTACAGCCTGAATTACATAGAGAAGTGTGGTTTCAAAGTCCAACCTACTAAAAAGTTATTTCTAGTAAGGTATGGAATTAGTTTAAGGAAACTTGAGAAAACAGACCTACTGCATTCAAGAAAAGATGACTATGACCTGAAAAGTTAATTTCATAGAATCCAAAAAACTCAAAAATGTAATGTAATGTATCTCTGATCATGCTCTGAAAAATTCTATTATAGAAAGTTAAGCCTTATTTAAAATATCTTAAAGTATACTTAATAGACACAATAATTACAAAAATTTCACTTCAAATCACTAATGCTTAAACTGAAAAAAAAATATACACACACACACACAAAGATATGTGTCTATCTTTTTAATAAATATCCTATTACAGTCCTATTATAATCATAAAACCTTTTATGGTATTGCTTTATATCAATCTAATCTTGTATTAAAAAGTATTAATAAAAATATTTACTTTAGCACCTTTCCAAAACCTTAGCAGAGGTGGGCAGGGGGAGGGGAAAAAAGAGAATCAGGTTATGTCATATACTGGTACAAATTCTCGCTGTGGAGTGAAACTGTGATGTGTATATATAATGTACCAATAAATTAAATTAAATGTAGAAAAAAATAGCAGAAAATTTATAATGCTAACTTCTCAACAAGGCAAAATCAAGGAAGGAAGGGGACTTCGTAATCATAAATTCTAAAGTAATAAACCGTCATTTCCTTCCAGAAGATTTTTCACAAAACTCCATATACTAGCATGCTGTATTAATGCAATGAGTAATGAAAAATTTTATGATAGAAACTAATTAAACAAAAGGCATTTTATTATTCAAAAAATATTATTAAGATTATAACAGCACCTTTTTTTAGGACAACCAAAATATGAGATTAGGTAGAAATGCTCTCATAAAAATTTTAAGGTAAAAATATTATTCATTTCCCTAAACTATGTCAAATATACATTAAAAAACCTTGTTACAATGCTTATATCTTCCTGTAGAAAAAGCCCTGACTCATCTAATATCTCTTAAAAACTAGTAAATTCCAAATAATTAACAAGACCACCGGGTCTCTAAGTTTTTAACTATTGTCTCAAACTAATTGTGCTCCTCATAGCCGACCCAAATGGCATTTTTCTAAATTAAATATTTATTACATGGTTGTTATTTTTTATTTTATTTGTTTCTGCAGTTTTATGCACTTTGTTATATTATGCATAAGCTTGGAATTTCATTTTCACAAACTTCAAAAAATTATATCCTTATCAGAATTATTCAAGTGCACCTATCTTGAGAACTTACAACATTACCTTAACTTAATCTTTAGGGCAGCTCCCACAGTATTCCACATCAATTATATCAAAAGACACTTGCCAAAAATTCTAAAACTTCTTCACTTTGTTGAAGCACTTCAGATTTTGGAGGGTATTTTTTGCTGTAATTTTTACTTCCTACCTCACAAGTATTTTTAAAACCTAATAAATTTAAAACTGCATGCCTTCATTAGATTTAAAAAAAAAAAAAAACAAGACTTTTGTTTTGCAGTATGATTACTGAACCCATGCCCTTCACCTGCTGACTGACTACATCTCCAGCCAGTTATATTTTGAGACAGGCCTCACTAACATTACCTAGGCTGAGCTAGAACTCAGGCTCTCCCTGAAGGCTAGAATTACAGGCTTGTGTTGCCATGCCCAGAGAAAAATCAGACACTCTTAATGACAGAAATAAATGACATTATTTTTAAATACTTATATAACATGAAATTGTTTTATCAGTATGTTTACTGATCTAAATGTTTAATTTTCTGTCCTCAGTTATTTTAATAGGACTTTATCAAAAGATAATTTTCAAAAGACTATACTATAAGCACCTTTGGCACAGTCCTTCTGAAAGACTGATGGCTCTTTTAAATGAGGTCTTATGCTAACCACTCACGCCCACCTCAACTAGCACTTGGCATGATCTCTGCGTTCCAGTAAAGGAGTTTAAAGTTCCTGAGTTCTCATAATGTCCACTATGCAACAGCAGCTGAGATTCCTCATTAGCATTGTATTTAATTTTTTAAAAGTACCAAAACAAAACAAAGAAACGAGGAAAACAAAACAAAAACAAAATCTATCTAGGCCATCTTTTCACCTTTCTTTATTTCATATGAGAGAAGCATTTAACACATTCACTTGATAAGCAGTAAGGAAGGGCTAATGAAGCTCTTGCCAATAAAATCTGCATTACCATCAATCTTATATATAAACTTTTATCATATACTAACAGAGCTTAGCAATTATGGTTTTATGAAGATTAAAAAAGGTCTTAGCACAAACTTTTTATATCAAATGATTTTTGTGGCCTCTATATACAAAGCATTGCCAACTTCTCTTGTCAAGAGAAAATTCTATTGTGCTCAACATCCAGATTATCATTCTTATTTATCTATGAATCCAGAGTATGTGTCAGGTTAATAAATGAGTAATACCTGATTCGAAAGTACTGTTATCAATAAATAAGATTTATGCAGGACCCTATGCTGTGAATTCTTTTTCCTTATATCTGTGATGAAAAAAGGATGAACACGGGCTTGAATCCCCTCAAGACAAAGTCTCAGCATCTGACTTACCTGACAAGATTTTCATTGTCTCCAGTTCCTTTGCACGTTGCACATTCAGTTCTTAAATCTTCAGCTTTGGGCTTCTTTTGTAACACAGACTGTCTCTGTCTCCTTTCTCTAGGAACTCTTTCCTGCCATGTAAGGGCACATAAAATCAAATGAAATTAAAATCTGAGGAAAACAATTTCAGCAAGAAAGTTTCTCAAAGTTTAGATTGTAAAAAGTGCTTAACTTATTCCAACCTCATGTTTTTCTTCCTCAGGAATGAAGCTTCGTTTCCGTCCTCTGGTTCTCTAAGAGAAAAAAAAATCCAGAAAAATATCTAATGTGTAAATAGTAATAAAAATAAATTTTCTCCATTAAATGTTACTACTTACATTACACTTGAAAAATTAGTACTTCTAATTAATGTTATACCGCTCCATTGCATGTTGTTACAATTTGCATCACATAGAAGAAAAGGCTAACAAAATAAGCATGACTTAAAGTGCTTTACTTTAAAATATATATTTATTAGGAGTAAATTATTCCTAGTTACACTGAAGATTTTTTCAATATTTCATATTTACTACACAATGATCATTTACTTAGTCATTCTAACAACCATCTCATGACTTCTACAGGTGAACTGTTAATAAATCTGGACAGTCTATCACATCTATTTGCTCACACATATGAACATACATGTTTTTACAATGTAAAGAAATAAATCTTAAATAACTATGAAAAGGGGGAGAAAACGGGCCAGAGATTTAGCTCAGTGGTTCTAACACCTGCCTAGCAAACACAAGGCCCTGAGTTTGATCCGCTGTAACCACATACAACTATACCGGGCGTGGTGACTCATGCCCACCAGCAATCAGCACCACATACCACAGTGCCCAGTGTAGTGCTTCACACCTGTAATCCCAGCACTCAGGAGGCACAGGCAGGAGGATTGCTAAATTTGAGGCCTGACTGGGCTACACAATGAGCTCAGGGCCAGCCTCAACTACAAAGTAAGACCCTGTCTCAAAAAAAAGATGGGGAACAATCTTATAAATTCTCAAATCTTATTTAATTTTGTATCTCACATTTTAGAAGGTATTTGCCATTTGAAAAAAGGCATCCAAATCTTCAAAAACAGTGTTTAGTACAACAATGGCTGCAGCCACTACATGTACAATCTCCATCTACACAGCAGAGCCCCTGCAGACTGATGATCTCCAAGTGCTGACCACTGCTCTTCAGAGAATGCAAAGCACCACTCTTAGAAAATTACTCTGACAGCAGAGATTTCACACACCTCATACCCAAGTTACAGCAGGTATCAAATAATTCCAAATAGAATTACTTTCTAAAATATTTTGTAAATTACTTTATTATTTAATGACATGGCTAACCTCAATTTTTTTTTTTTTTTGAGACAGGGTCTCACTTTGTAGTTCAGGCTGGCCCTGAGCTCACTATGTTGCCCAGGCAAGTCTCAAACTCAGCAATCCTCCTGCCTCTGCCTCCTGAGTGCTGGAATTACAAGCATGAGCCACCACGCCCAGCTAATCTCAAATTTTTAAATCTTCCCCTAAATAATCACAAATCAGGTAAAGCCATTCTAAAAAAAGTAAAAATTATAAGCTATCTACTGATTTACATTTGCATCACCAATTAGCATGTTTTAATTAATTAGGAAGAAAAAAAGTAGGACTTTATCCAGAAAAAACAAATCTTTAAGTGCAGGCCATCCACCTAACATTCTCACTCTCAAACAATAGTAGGAAGCCTTACTTCTAAGAAGTATAAATCATGGCCTACCAGTACTGGCACCTGCTAAGCACCTGTTGATAACTGAGACTCTCAGGCTCACTCTAATTAAATTAGACTGCCCTTTAACAAGAATCCCAAGTAAGTCCTACACACATTAAAAACACCTGTAAAGAAGAATCTTTAATATCAACCTTTACTCAAATTCTAACTGAATCTTTACAGCTTACTCACTCTATCTTCTTCTGTCCTTTCTGTGATCCTCTTGTTATTCAATGATTCAATTTCTGTCCCAGGAAAAAGTTCTTTTCAAAATTGGTCAGAACCATTTTACATTCATTTTTCTATAACCAACTAAATTGGATTATATAAAGGCTCAAGAATTTGGCTTTAATGAATTAGATTGACATTAATAAATGATACTATATAATACAAATGTTATAAGATTTGGCAAAAAGTTTTGATTATTTATCTTTTCTGATCTATGATCCACTTCCATAATAATATATACAAAACTTCTCAATAAGGTTTTAGAATAGTAAACTACACTCAAAAAAATATTTAAATGACTCGTTTGGTTCAACTGATTTCTGCACAGAACTGCTGTTTCAAAGGCCTTTGCACAGTTCCACATTCCCTTAATTTAACCTATCTTTTAGGTAATGAGGTATCATCTCATTTTGAATGGATTTTTCAAGTATTCATGTTACTGTTCAAGGTTCACATTTTCAATTCTTTTGAGGAAGTGAATTTACAGAGCATCCCTTATCCCAAATGCTCAGGACAAGCAGGTTTTCTGATTTCAGGGTATGTGCACAGATTACCAGTGGAACACTTTAAAGCTCTAGTTTAAAATACCCTGCAATCTGAAATGCTCCACACTCTAAGGCTGCATCCTGACCCTCAGAAAATTTCAGACTCAGAGGCACTTCTGACTTTTGTATTTGAGAGGGTCAGCCTGTGCTCACTACTTTTGATAATATATTGAATCTTGAATGTCTAAAATGACTCCATCAATCAGAACTTTTTTCATACTGATACTGTATTTTTTACCATGGGGCAAAATGTCAGTAACTCATGCATGGCACAGTTCATACTTGTTTATGTTTGTAAACTGTGTATATACTATAGCATATATATATATATACACACACACACACACACACACACACACACACACGCACACACACACACACTTTATTGAAGTATTATTTTTTAAATGTAAGGTTTTTTAGTTACTGAAAAGTTATTTTAAATGAAAAGCATGCATTTCCAAATGGTGGTACCTGATATATTTATATAACAATTTAATAGAAGCAACATAATTTCCAGCTAGAAAAACAAGATTGTTGTAAGACAATGAAATATTATCTCAGAAAAGAAACTACAGAAATGATGTGCCTACGTCACCTAAGTGATGACAAATGGAAACCTCAAATCCAATTTAATTCTTTTGCATATTACATTCAAAATTATTTAACTTAACCTGAAGTAGAGATGAATAAAATAAAAAAGCAAATCTTTCACTTGATTACTTAAAGAAACACTGCACTGTGATAACCCGTGATAATTTGTTACATTTCAAAACAAGCAAATTGGAGGCTAGGGATTTAGCTCAAGTGGTGCCACGCCTACCTTGGAAGCACAAGGACCCTAGTTCAAATCCTGGTAAAGGAAAAAAGAAAAAACAAACAAATTGAAGAATTATACCAGAGAAGAATTTCCAACTGGTACTGTGCTCTGCTTGATTTGGTAGCCCACACAACACAGCGACTTCATAGAAAACGGAAGATGATTCATGTGTTTAAGAGTTTATGGAAAGATAGGCCTCAGCATGTCCTTTGGCTCTTGTAGAGAAGATGAAAAGTCACAAGGATCTACAACCAAAGTAATATACTGCACATTTCCTTAGCACTTATGAAATTAGCTTTCTTTAAAAAAGGATTTAATTTAGTACAACTCTGCAAAAGACCAACTTCTTACAATGTTGAACACTATGGGTTGTTTTATGAAGTGACAGCAACTATTAGCACAAAAATTCTTAAGGACACCACAAGTATGTTAGACACTGTATTCCCGAACAAACCATAAAAACCTAAGAAGCTTAGGAGTGGGAGAAATGGTGCCAAAAAACAAAAAGAAGGAAAACGCTTCTGGTTAGTTTCACAGATTAAAGAGCTTGCCCCCTCTAAGATGCAGCAGTACTGTAATAGGGTGATCATTTAGGGATATATGCTAATGTTGGCATAACTACATCAGAAACAGAGTAGCAGGATGAAGAATTCTAGGTTAGAAAGTAATACAGATACATTATCTACAAGTTCCAAATAATCATCATCTCAGGGTACATTTCTAAAATATGCTTTGATTTTTAAATGTAATTTTAAGTTATTAAAAATAAATGAAATTTTGAAACTCACTCTAAATCATGAAATATTCTAATTTTTCCTATATTCTTTAAGAATTTGATTTACCCAGAAAACAATGATCTAGGCTACTTCGTTAACCTGGCTCTTAATCTGCTTATCATATATTTACTTGAAAAAGGATGAGAAGAAACATCTGTAGAACAGACTGAAATAGTATTAGGTTGAAATGGCAGAGACAAACTATCTAAACTGAAAAAGAGTAAGTTATTTTAGTCACTAAGTATCTGAGTTTCTTTCTTGCTCTGACATAAAATTCAAAAGGCACAACTGGAAGGCCTAAGAGTTTATTTTGGCTTAGTCTGCAGAAGTTTCAGTCACAGCCAGTTGGCTCCAAACCTAGGCAGCAGAACACAAGAGCACAGTAAAGGAAAAGTGCTATCTTGACAAGGCAGCAGAAGCAGAGAGTGATGGGGTGGTGGGAGGCACAGCTTCCGGCCACACCCCCACTGACCTACCCTCCAACCAGGCTTCACTTCCCCACAGTGCTTCAGCTCATCAGTGGAATCCACTCAGTCACCTCCCAACAGCCCCACCTGTGAGCACAGGAAGCTTTGGGAGCATATCCAGATATAAACTGTAACAGCAGGCATCACTTAAGAGTTTATTCATCTGAAACAATGAATTAAATACTTCAATTTAATTATCTCTTTGGAACTGGTATCATTTTAATTTATATTTAAGTTAACTATATAATAATATATTTAGCAAATGAGCTAAATTTAAAACTAAAAGATAAAGAATGCTTCATTTTTCATTTCACTAAGCTGAGTTTTACATCTTCGATTATGAACTATTTTCTCTAAACGTAACATTCTTTTTGGTAACACACAAATCAGGATTACCTCTATAATTCAGATATTTAAAAACATGCTAAAGTAATGCCAGACGTGGTGGCTCACGCCTGTAATCCCAGCACTCGGGAGGCAGAGACAGGAGGATTGCTGAGTTCGCGGCGGGTTGCCGGGGCACCATAGTGAGCTCAGGGCCAGCCTGAACTACAAAGTGAGACCCTGTCTCAAAAAGCAAAAAAAAAAAAAAAAAACATGCTGAAGTATGAGTATGAGCAAAATTCCAAATTCAATGTTCAACAGGAGATTTAAGTTTAACCTTCAAAACTGTCTATCCAGCAGTGTCAGATGTATGCTAAAGGTAAATACGAGTAACTTTCTGGCAGGTGTTCAACATGCTTCAATAGTTAGTAATTGTATCCACATGTGTATATGAATATATATTTATATATAATATAGAATTACTGAAAATAATTTCGTTAGGAAATTATACTGAAGACAAGTCATAGATTGAAATTCATAACATATTAAAAGAAAACGTCATGTGTTTTTATGTACATGAAAATGAGGTGTGAATGCAGTGCCATCTGCTTCTGCTGGCTACCAACAAACAACAGATGGAACGGTGATCACCAAAAGTGTCTTCCCTCTGGTCAAGAGATTTTGGAGTTTATTTTTATCTCATTTACTTTATTTTACTAGGTTATGGAAATATCTGAATAAAAAAAATCATGACCAATATGGCTTAACCACAATAAATGAAAATAAGTATAGATCTAAATATAAAAACTATTTTACATAAATAAATTTTCTATTAAATTATTCTGGTTGATAATGATATACAAAGTAAAACCCTAAAGCTTCATCTATTCTCACTCTCTTTCTTTCATAGTCCCTGAAATAAATAAAAATAACAGCTTTCTGAGCCACAGAAGCAAAAGAGAAGTTTTCAGATTCCGAGTATGTTTACTTGAGCTCAGAGCCGCAGGAGATCTCATCCTAGTTTTCCAGGAGGCACCATGAGAGTGACCCAAGGATGTTCTAGTTCACCACAGAACTATTCACCAGAATTATTCTTTAAAGTCTATGACAAAGAGATGCTTTAAAATCTGATTAGTACAACAGAAGTCACCCTGAATCTGATAATAAGTATCTCTGTTGTCTAAATCATCCATAAATAATTTGGCTTTCCTGGGACTATAATAATTCAAATTATTAGCATCAAGATAAGTAAAATGAGATACAATATACAGTAAACTTTAGTCATTCCAACAGAACAGAATCCAAATGCTCCCACATTTCTCATGTATGTGTATAAAAATATTATTTTTAGATTCTCAAGGCTGTGTTCCTAACAATATTAAATGGCTACTTTAGATACACATAAAAACAAATTAGAATGCAATTATAATACAAGTAGACACAAGGTTATTTGGTTACTTTTCAAGTAAAAATTACCCCTTGGAACAATCTTACAAGCTCATAGTGCTAAGATAGGAAACCAATTAAACGTGTGTTTAAGTCTCTCTCTAAAATAACAATCTGAAGACAGTACAACCTGGTAAACTCTGATTTTCAGTCAAAGCTGCTACAAAGTACTTTGATTATTTATTACACTTACTTTGAAAAGATGAACTGTATAAAACATGACAAAAAAATCTGTCTCAGCAAGAACAACCACAGGACTTCAAAGAAAACAGAAGAAGATGCATGTGTTTAAGAGTATGGAAAGAGAGGCCTTTTGTATAGAAGATGAAAAGTCACCAGATGCCACAGAGTGTAGGAAATACGAAAAGAAAATCTGAAAGCTTTCAAGTTACATTAGCATTATTAGAACACACGGCCAAAAGTACAAACATCACTTTTAATGCAACTTCAAAGAAACATGGATAAGATAATTTATACTTTCTTCAAAAGTAATTGCCTTGCTTAAAAGGAAAATTTTCCACAGAAAAAATGTCGAAGGTAGTTAAACAGAAGTACCCCAGAAATTCTATAGTATTACCATGAAATGTGATTTACATACAAGATGAATGAGACAAAACCTTTGTGAACAGAACAGTTCCTGTCCATCTGAAGGTCAGTGCTATGAGTCATCAATCAACTATTTATCTTTGTAAAATCACTGTCATTAAAAAGCTAATATGAAATTCACTACTTAAAACAATTAAACATCACTTTGTAAAAAGAACAGGGAGCCGGGCGTGGTGGCTCACGCCTGTAATCCCAGCACTCTGGAGGCAGAGACAGGAGGATTGCTGAGTTCCAGGCTTGCCTGGGCCACATAATAAGCTCAGGGGCAGGCTGAACTATAAAGCAAGACCCTGTCTAAAAAAAAAACAGGGAATTTTAGACACATACAAACCAAAACGGTAAGATTCTATCTCACTCCAGAAAGGGAGTTATGGCAAGAACTCAAATAAAAACCAGTGCTTCCAAGGGGGTAGGGTAAAAGGAACCTTTCTGCATTGTTCGTGGAAATGTAAACTAATACGGCCACTATGGAAATTAGTGTGGAGATTCCTCAAAAACTAAAAATAGAAATTTCCTTTGACCCAGTTACTTCCCTTTTAGGTATCTTCCTGAAAGAGCTAAAGAGCTCTTTATAAGAGCTGGGGATTTAGCTCAAGTGGTACCACGCCAACCCTGGAAGATACTGTATTATATGCTAATGTTTATAGAACACAACTTACAACAGATAAATCTTGGAAGTTGCCTATATATCCATCAACAGTAAGTGTATAAATGTAAGATACTTGTTGAAAAATATAAACCTAATCATGGTCCAAGAGGAGGTAAAGTAGTCACAAGCAAACTAGTCATAAAAGACCTGGATTTCCAGGCTATCAATTTTATTCTTTAACACAGAGAACTATGTATCCAAGTGATAATATGGCCAATATCACTTACAGTTTTGAAAATTACTACAGTTTTGAAAATTTTGAAGACAATACAAATTCATATTTCTATACACATGAACAAAAGTTTATTTGGAAGTATTTTCTTCTCTTAAATGAACTCTTATGGTTTTGTGTAAGCAGGTAGAACAGGGTATGAATCAAATCACTGAGACTAAAAATTGTGTTCTGAGCATCACAATTCATGGTATGGTTTTTTAGTGTTATGAGAGTATGACTGGCATCTTCAAAAGTTATTTTAAAAATGAAGTTTTAAAACTAGGATATTATAAAATGATAAAGTGGACTATGTGACATTAGACAGTGCATGCATCACAGATGAATGAAACAAACACATGAGGTCAATGAGACTACAATGTTATTTTGGTTCAGTGCCAAAGGAATGAATGATTCCAGAAATGTGAAAGGCAGAAGATATTATTTGAAATTAATGGAAAGAAGTATTATAATAAAAATTCAAAGTTGAAAGATTAGAACCATATATTGTATTAATAAATTCAAGAAAGATTTTTTTTTTTACTCAAGTAATGCAAGAAACACAAGAAAATACTTTATATGAAATATGGTCATTTCACATTTAAAAGTAAGCAAATATATATATCTATATACCTATATATACATATAGATATACACACACACACACACATAAAGTTCCTGACCTATAAACAGGTTTGTGTGCATAGAAAGAAAAGCAATTTCTCTAAACACAAAAGAAGTTGTGTTTTAATGTTAGATTCCAGCCTCAAAGGTAATAATTTTATTCCTACAATATATGAAAAGTGTATGAAAAACCCTATTATTATATTAGCTAAAATTATAAAAGGGAAAATTTCTTCAAAATATATAACTATCTGAAAGTTGTTATATCACAAGTTGATATTTATATCATATATATTGGATGTACAAATTCAAACTCTAGGATAAACAACTAAAAAGTACATAAATTACACGAAAGTTGATTTCACAAACAATGACAAAGACAATGGACAATATACATAAATTTCTGAAAAAAGAAGTGTTCAATATTATCAAAATAGGTGGGGCTCTCTTCATCAAGGGGTCAAATGAAAAAACCTCTATATTCATTTGCTATCTTGTATAAATAAAGAGAAAGAAAAATCACTGGGCTACAATAGGCTAATAGGCCTATTACAATGCCTTTTATTTATTAAGATTCCTATTTCATCCATGTTACTTTCATGTAATTAATACTTTTTTAAATTGAAAAAAATAGAAAAAGGAAAAAGAGGGAGGGGGACCTGACTCTCTTTTAATTATATGGTGAACACTGTGAGAGCTCAGCTAGAGATGGGATAGTCACAGAACATTATAGAACCTTTTAGACCTTTCAACAATACACAGAGCTTAACGCCACACATGTACCACAGGCTGTTCACCTCGCATATAAGACATTACAAAGTACAATCTCCAGACTAGAAACCAAGTATGAAGAATTTTCTAGAACAAGAGCATTGCTCTTTTACTTAGTGATATTTAAATATTGTGTATTTCTTAAACTATCCTAATACTACTACTCCCATGTCTCATTGACAGCTTGTTGTTCTATTTATGAAAGATACACAAAAGAAATGTCAGCTGTTTGAAATTAAAATGTCCCCTTCTAACTAGGCACGTGAATTGAATTGGGGAAGGTAAATGTTGGTAGGGAAGTCAAAGCACATTTTAGTCTTTCATTACATTTTTTCTAATCAAAAGATAAAAGTATTCAAAGAGGGCCGGAGGTTTAGCTCAGTAGTTCCAGCGCCTGCCTCCCAAGCACAAGGTCCTGAATTTGATCCCAGTAACCACATACAATGCTGGGCGTGGTGACTCACCCACCAGCAATCAATACCATATACCACAATGCTGAGCGTGGAGGCTCACGCCTGTAATCCCAACACTCAGGAGGCAGAGACAGGAGGATTGCTGAGTTTGAGGCTTGCCTGGGCTACATAGTGAGCTCTGGGCCAGCCTGAACTACAAAGCGAGACCCTGTCTCAAAAAAAAAAAAAAGTATTCAAAGATTATTTTTATGGTTAAAATTAAAGTTAAAAGTAATTCTATCTTTTAGAATAAGTTTCAAAACAGTAACTGATGGGGGCCAAAGATTTACCTCAGTGGTTTCAGTTCCAGTGCCTGCCTTGCAAGTGCAACGTCCTGAGTTCGATCCCCAGTAAACCACATACAACAATGCTGAGCATGGTGACTCACACCTACCAGTATTCAGTACCACATACCACAGTGCTGGGCATGGTGGCTCATGCCTGTAATCCCAGCACTTAGGAGGCAGAGGCCGGAGGATTGCTGAGTTCGAGGCTTGCCTGGGCTACATAGTGAGCTCAGGGCCAGCCTGAACTACAAAGTGAGACCCCATCTTAAAAAAAAAAAAAAACAGTAACTGATGGTAAGCATGAGATAATGTTAAAATATGAAGCAGACAGAGCCTTTACATTTGTATAGGCAGGGAACTTTTATAAAATACAGTAAATAAATAAATGTAATCTGAAAAATCACAAAAAAGATATGAATTACTAATTGAAGCTATGTGGCTTTGATTTGCTTTTTTGCTACTTACCATCTGTAAGCTTCTAGGTAGTTTATTCAGGCTTTCTGTGACCTACTTTCATTATATGTAACGTAAGAGCTCTATAGTTAAACACTATTTTATTAAGAAAGGAAGCAGGATGGGGGCTTTGTGTCTGGCATATAATAGACCCTCTGTATATGCTAAGTATTATTATTATTAAACTACCTTATATAAAAGCCAACTGATACCTCACCCTACATTCAAATGAATACTAATTTATAAATACCATAAAATGAATTACTAAAACAAAAACAAGATATTTGAGTAGCATGAAATAACACTACTGTAGCTATTTACACTGTATCATCAAAGCCTACATGAACATAACAGGTCAGACAGAAATTGATACAAAGTTATGGAACAAATGATCATTTTCAAAGTCTACCCAGTTGTCTATTATTTTGAAATGAAAAATTGGAGCTTAAGTTATGTTAATTTTTTCTCATGCTGTGTATGTTGTGAAGGTAAAAAAGTTTTGAGAGAATAATGTGAAAATAAATTACACTTTCCTCAAAAATGGCAGGAAAATTTTAAAGATGACAAAAACACATCTTATAATTTAAAAAATGGGATACCCTAAACTCAAATTAAATTTAAAAGTGCAAGTAGAATACAAAAAACAAGAGTCATGTAAAAGTGTAACAAGAGAAAAAAACTATGGCAAAAGCAACTGGACATATATCCAGGTTATATGTCTGGGTTCCCATAATAAACACTATGCTAAGAAAAGAAACTACAGCACATTATTATTTTTTTTTTTTGAGACAGGGTCTCACTTTGTAGTTCAGGCTGGCCCTGAGCTCACTATGTAGCCCAGGCAAGCCTCCAACTCAGCAATCCTCCTGTCTCTGCCTCCCGAGTGCTGGGATTACAGGCATGAGCCACCACAACTGGCCAGCACATTATTTTTAATCATATCAGTTATTAATTTTATAAGGTTAACATGACCTTGAAACAAAAGTGATTTTCAAGAAATAAGGGAACAAAAATACCCTAAGACTATTAAAGCCTTCTGTTTAGGTGTTCTGGTACTGTTTTTAGGGTACCAGGGATTGAATAGAGGGCCTCAGGCATGCTAAATAGAATGCCATTAAGATATACCAATAACTTCTTTTTTATTTATTTTTTTCTGGAATTTTTCTCTTTTGATTTTGGTAGTTTCATTTATATTTATTTACAGATATATGGGAGATACTCATTATAGACAAAAGTTGTTCATATGTTTTGTTTTGCTCCAGTGTTTGCATATTCTAAAATACCAAAATCATGTGGTTCTAGGCAAACTACTAAAGATTAGAAGAGATGTTCTAAAGTATGTTCTAAAGTAGTTTCAGTAAGTCATTCTTTTTTTTTCTAAGAAGGCTTAAAACAAAAAACCATATGAAAATTACTGTATGTACTTGTATTTTACACACAAACTTCAAGTTTTGTGATCATTTTCAGCCTTAAAATGTAAAAAAAAAAAAAAGAGTTCAGGTATAAAGACAAGAAGCAGAGTAGATTAAAATGAAACCAATTTTTTAATCTAATATCTGAAAAATTGAGGCAGAAAAATACAGAATTCTGTGCTGAAAATTTTTAAAAATCTTTACATGTAAAATTAAGTAAAAAGAAACAAAAATAATGTTTCAGAAGAATTTTTCATGATTCAGTAGGATTTATTTTGGAGTTTCCATAACTTTTGAAATCTCATGAGTGAAAAAATAAACATAACATGTATCATAAAATTACTGAAGTGCAATCATTTCTGTAATGTTTCATCCATCAATATATTCTAGAAACTTTTACACAAGTAAACTAGAGAACACAGTAAGATGAAATTAGGAAAATTAAGAGCTTCTTTATAATTCTAGAATAGAAAAACTAACAGGTAAAGGAGGCTAAAGAAAAAACAACTGAAAAGATGCTTTTTTAAAGAACCACAGAAGTATGGAATATTCTTTTTGTTTGTTTGTTTGTTTGTTTTTGAGACAGGGTCTCGCTTTGTAGTTCAGGCTAGCTCTGAGCTCACTATGTAGCCCAGGCAAGCCTCGAACTCAGCAATCCTCCTGTCTCTGCCTTCCGAGTGCTGGGATTACAGGCGTGAGCCACCACACCCAGCAGTATGGAATATTCTTGTTCAACATAATATCACTATTACTTACATAATTTCCCTCTACATTATAATTCTCAACTTAAAAGATGATAATAATACTGGTCAGAAGGATTTCTTTAAAAATACTGGCAATAGCCAGGCGTGGCGGCTCACGCCTGTAATCTCAGCACTCGGGAGGCAGAGACAGGAGGATTGCTGAGTTCCAGGCTTGCCTGGGCTACATAGTGAGCTCAGGACCAGCCTGAACTACAAAGTGAAACCCTGTCTCAAAAAAAAAAAAAAACACTGGCAATATATTGTTTCATAAGAGGATAATCTTAGGGCCGGAGATTTAGCTCAGTGGTTCCAGCACCTGCCTAGCAAGCACCAAGTCCCTAGTTTGATTCCCCATAACCACATACAACAATGGTTGGCATGGTGACTCATGCCCACCAGCAATCCATACCACATACCACAATGCTGGGCATCATGGCTCACACCTGTCATCCCAGCACTCAGGAGGCAGAGGCAGGAAGACTGCTGAGTTCGAGGCTTGCCTGGGTTACATAGTGAGCTCAGGGCCAGCCTTAACTACAAAGCAAAAACCCTGTCTCAAAAAAATTAAAAAAAAAAAACCTTAGCAGACAAATATATGAAGAAAGAAAATATATGAAGAAAAAAGAGATTTTCTCCAAGAACTTAAAAACTGTTGATATTTGCATCAAATAGTTACATAAAATATTTGGAAACAGAAACTAGCAGGCTTATTTTAAAAGGAAAAATTTGTATTATTCTGCCATAAAGAAGGGTAAGTTTGAATCATTTATATTCAAATGGATGTACCTTGAGAACATACTCATAAGTGAAATAGGTCATAGATGTGTAAACACTGTGTCTTTTCTCTGGTAGGAGAAACTGAAGATGTGAGTGAGTTCTAGACTGCATGATAGATATTATGAAATAGAAAGTATTCAAAGGGAAAAGGGGATAGGAGTAAATAAAGAAGGGAAAGAAAAAATTTGATGGAACAAAAGGAACCAGAGCTTATGTATATTAAGATGGTTAGAGAGTTGTAGGGTGGGAGGGAGAATGGGGGAAAAATGAAAATTAAGTCGTGTTATATACTAATGCAAATTCTCAATGTTGAATGTGATCATAATGTGTATATAAAATGAATCAATAAAATCAATTTTAAAAATAAAAAATAAAAGGGAAAATTCTAGTTCCTTCATAAACCAGATAAATTTTAAAATCGAAGAAGTGTTTTAAATCAGAGTTTACAAGTAAACTATTTTGTTATTCTCTATTTAGGACACCTAAAATAAACTATGTACTTCAATTACCTAAGAGATAATAATTCCTAGATTTGTTTTATCATTTTGGTGAACCTCTAATACAGAACTGAATGAAGTAATCTAAGTGATTTTTCCTAAATAAGATTTTTAGTTGACAAAAAAAGGGGTTATTATGGATTTTTTAAACACTGAATGTTTTGAGAAAATTTTAATTTTAAGGGAAAAAAAATGAAACAGGTTAACAGAAAAAATGATTAACAACCAACCCTAAAAATATCTTTTAATCTCTCTCAAAGAGATCTAGATTTTGAAAAGTATTTGTCTTGCTCAAGGCAGAAAAGTAAAAACTCCTCCTAAGAAATCATAACTGTTAGCCAGCCTCTTCAGATTCAATTAGCAATAATCGCGCCTCGGATAAACCTCATTGGCTACGATATACTGCCACTGCGCAAAGCTCAGCCTCTTCAGATTCAGAGCAGAAAAGTATATACTGATATAATGAAAAAAATCCCAATATTTTATTTAAAATAGTCTCATATTGCTAGAGAGCCCCAAGCACCTGATAACAATAAACACAACTGCCTTCTGCAAGAAACATTTAAATCTTGGTTTCAAAAAATTTCCAGTGTAGTAGAAATTTGGAAAAACACTTCTACACACATTTTCCAAAACAGGAAATACAGCTTACCAAAATATATGAACAAAAGTTCAAAATCTTTAGTATTGAAGAATAAGCAAACTAAAATGACAATCTACTTTTCTTCCACACATCACTTTGAAAAGCACTTAAACACTGTGGAATAACAAATACATTACCCACTGCAGGTACAAGTGTAAATGGCTGTGGGAAAAATATGACATAATCCAAAGCAAATAAAGATGCACACAGCCTAAGCTCAGAAAATCTACTCCCTAAGTATAGACAAATTCCTTGTTACTTGACATAAGATTCATTTGTAAGAATACCTAAAACACAGTTAGCAATAGCAAAACAGAAACTAACTGCCCCTAAGGCCTGCAAAATAGGTCAGTGGCACCATGCCTGCCTGGCAAGTGCAAGTTCCTAAGTTTGAGCCCTGGTACAGGGGCCGGAGGGGGGAAATAATGATGATATATATGATATGATATTGCCCATCAAAAGAACACAGGAAAAAAGATAATGATCTATATTTTCAACAGAAAACCTTTGTTTAAATACATGATCTACAATTACATGGATGAGTATGCTTGAAACAAATCATAACAGTGGTCAAAATATCAAGTTACAGAAGCAAAGTCTGACTCCTTTCATATAAAATTCAAACTTCCTAAACGAACTATGAATTGTTTTTGGTTACACAGATTTAAAATATAATCATAAAACAAGATTAGTGAATGAGAAACACAAAACTGAGGAAAGAGGTGACCTGAGGGTTACACAGAAGGGGAACAGATGGGCTTTTCGAGTTTTAGCTTTTAGGCAGAGTGTTGGGTATACTGGGTGCTTATTATTATTATGCTTGCAATTAAACATATAAACCACAAACTCAGGGAAAAATAGTACATTTGTAAATTATTAACCAATAATAATATTTGTACATTTCTTTGAGTCTTGAATATATGTTTACTCTCCACTTTCTAAACCTCTGCAATCTATAGTCAGAATGTTATTATAATTATTAAACATAAGAAATAAAATACCGTATTTCTTATTGGGATCTTCTTGGGCTCTGGTGGCACATCCTGTGGGACAAATTTCACTGGCTCCTTAATCTGCCTCCGTGATCGTTTAGTCCCATCAGGCAAGGTTTCCATGGCCATGTCTGCTTCCATGTCACTGCTCCCTGCCTGGTCACATTCTGAGCACTGCCTACAGAGATTTGAAAAAGAAAGGGTAGAATCATATACTTACTGTCTTCTAGCTTTATAGCAACTACAGTTTCTATTTTTAAAAATATAGAAATACACGTGGGCTCATCTGAGAGTGACTATCATGAATACATAAAGCACCCCATGTATTCTTGTAATTACCCTAAGAATTCATGCAATGCTGCAGGCATGCTTAACTGAACTAACCTAAACAATAAACCACTAATTTAAAAGGCAGCTTCTCTTTGGAAATCCTGACTTATCCTTAAGTGATATAAGACTGTGACATCTGTAGCCACGGGACTTAGCTCAGTGGTTCTGGCACCTGCCTTGCAAGCACAAGGTCCTGAGTTGGATCCCTGGTAACCACATACAACAATACTGGGCATGGTGACTCACACCTTCTAGCAAGCAGTACCACATACAACAATGCACAGGATGATGGCTCACACCTGTAAATTCAGCACTGGGGAGGCAGAGGAAGGAGGACTGCTGAGTTCAAGGCTTACCTAGGATACATAGTGAACTCAGGGCCAATCTGAGCTACAAAGCAAGATGCTGTCTCAAAAAAAAAAAAAAGAAAAAAAGACTGTGGCATCTGAAACTTACAATCTGTAGGAGCCTGACTACTCTTTGTTATAATATCTTTTTGATGATTAATAACAAGCTATGCTAAAAATGCCACTTAAAGAAACCTCTACAGAAAGAAACCCTAGGAATGATAAAAAACTGGTCATTTTAATTGATCCATCCATGTTACTTCCAAAAGAAAATACCCAAATTTGCCTACTAAAGGAAGTTGTGAAAGCAGTTTATGAAACACTTTTAAGATGTGTAACACTGGACAATCATTGAATTTGAGACTTCAGACTAGACTAAG
This sequence comes from Thryonomys swinderianus, assembly GCA_004025085.1. NCBI lineage: Eukaryota > Metazoa > Chordata > Mammalia > Rodentia > Thryonomyidae > Thryonomys > Thryonomys swinderianus. Next base: position 51,648 of record PVIC010003343.1, read on the forward strand.
CTACCCTCTAGAACATTCCATGATAATAGAATTGGAGCCATGAGCCAGATATTGCTACTAACCACTTAAAATGTGGCTACAACTGTGAGCTTAAATTTAATTAATTTAAATAGCTGCCTGTGTATAGTAGCTAAAATATGAACAAAGAAAGTTAGGCAATGACTATCTAAAATCTGTATTGTCAACTGAAAGCCCATTTCAAAAATGCATAGTCAGTTGTTAAAATTTTACTCATTCATCTTCTTCAAACTTAAAACCATGGTCAGACCAAAGAAATTTCTCAAAAGTCTTATTTGTAATAGTATTCTCTTTATGAAAACAATTATCACATAAACACATAAAAATGTATGAGTTTGTAACAATATACATGAGTAACTTACACTTCAATATTTTTAAAGATTTTTCTACCATATAATTCTTGGTCCATCAAAATTTATACTTCTCTCCCACTGATATCATAAAGCTTAATATCAAGCAAATATTCAGTTTTAAAAGTAAAAGCTTTCAATTGTAAACTCTAACAACAGTTAACTAACAAAGTATATTTACTTTGTAAAGCAAGGGCAAGGTATAAAATGCAAATAAGTATTTAAAGTACCAGTACAAATCTTTTTAGGGTTAACATTAAGGCTATATTATTGGAAATTGAAAGACATGAATTCTGATGAGATGATGATAGAAACAGCAATTACTATTCTAAAAATTTAAGAAATTATCAACTATTTGAGTTACTCTTATAAATCAAGCCTTTACTACTTACTTATGTCCTACTAGATTTGCCTAGAATTTAAAGTAATGTCCAAGTAACATATTTTAAAATAATAATAACGAAACCTAAAATAACATAAACAGAGATGAAATACATTTTAAATACCAGTAGGATGAATGCAAACAGAAAAAGTAGAACCTAGATCACACTGTCATTAGTCCCTCTACCTCTGACAAGCACTCACCCTCTTGATGCTCATTGCGCTGGGCACCTCTAGCCCAACTTCAGAAGCCCTCTTCTCTTCAGCAGCTGAGTATAATTTGAGAAAAATAATCACAGCCCTAATTAATTCACTGAACACTAGCTGTACAGCCTCAGTGAGTAAATTATTGTTGATATTTTTTCACAGTTGCTGTCAAAAACAATTTGGTCTCTTCTAAAGCCCCATTATCATCCCAGGTCATGCTACTTCTATTTCCCTGAAAAGTCTGAGCCTTATGATGTGAACTCGCTCCACTTCCCTACCCTCCACTAATAATTACATCTGTATCTTCTTACACCTCTTGTTTCCTGTCATACATCTCAAAGAAACCCAGCTGAGCCCACTAGTAACTCTGAGATGGACTGAACAGGAAGCATCAAGATCTACAGCTAGACTTTCCATGAAACCAGAGCTGTTCCTGGAAGAAAAGGCAACACGGCGAGTGCTGTTAAAACAGAGGCATTGGGGGCCTGAGATTTAGCTCTGGTTCCAGGGCCTGCCTCACAAGTGCAAAACCCTGAGTTTGATCCTGGTAACCACATACAATGCTGGGCGTGGTGACTCACACCCACCAGCCAGCAATACCACATACCACAGTGCTGGGCATGGTGGCTCACGCCTGTCATCCCAGCACTCGGGAGGCAGAGGCAGGAGGATTGCTGAGTTCCAGGCTTGCCTGGGCTACATAGTGAGCTCAGGGCCAGCCTGAACTACAAAGCGAGACCCTATCTCAAAAAAAAAAAAAAAAAAAAAAAAAACAGAGGCATTGGAGTGGAGTATGAAATGTGAAAAGTAAGGTGACATCATTCTACCTAAGTGAGCAGAATGAAGACTTAGTAAAAAGAATTTTAGCACAGTCTCACAAAGCATAAAGACTGTAAAAGCAGAACTAGTAACACTCAGAAATGTATACTCACAATATAGGAGGAAGATAAGGCAAAGATTGGAGCTGGAGACACAGATACCAATGGAATGAGCAATAAAACCCTAATAATGGATTACCAATAACTAGCCAGGGATCACAACAGAGTCTGACTCCTCAATGTCTGACTCACAGCTCTCTTGAAGAAAATCCCTAATATGTGGTATCTCCCAATTTCCAAGTAGTAATACATTCAACCAAGTCAATTTCACATTATCAAAATAACATCAGAGAGTGTAGAGCAGGGAAGAATAGTAATAGCAACATAATTCAGTTTTTCCACAATACACATTTAACAGACTTAACCTCAGGAGTACAGATGTAGCTTAATAGGTTATGCATATTTATTTAACATTGTGTTTGAGAAATACATACCACTTTTTACGCAGATCACAATTTAAGGGTTTGGAGGTTGCTCTTTTCTCAAAGTGCAAAGACATTTTATAGAAAAAGAATATTTTTCTCATTCCAGCATTTTTCCTTTCCTACATTCTACTTCCTATAATGAATCAGTCTATTAAAACTGGAAAACTTGGGCCAGGGATTTAGCTCATTGGTTCCAGCGTCTGCCTTGTAAGAGCAAGGTCCCAAGTTTGATCCCTGGTAATCACATACCATAATGCCAGGCATGGTGACTCAGGCCCACCAGCAATCAGTACCACATACCACAATGTTGGGCATGGTAGTTTATGCCTGTCATCCCAGCACTTGGGAGGCAGAAGCAGGAGGAGTGCTGTGAGTCTGAGGCTTCCCTGGGCTACATAGTGAGTTGAGGGCCCACCTGAACTACAAAGTAAGACCCTGCCTCAAAAAAAAAAAAAAAAACTGGAAAACTTGCCTCTCCCCTGAACTAAAATAAATGAATGGCTGGGGATGCATAGCTCAGTAGCCTGCCTGGCATGCACATGAGTACAAACCTTAGTACCAGGAAGAAAAAAAAAGAATCAAACTCATTATAGATATCATTAACTTTATTAAACATCTATAGGGGTTCATTATGTTTGTTAATGAAAAAATGATTCATATGTTTATGAAACGTTTCTAAATTTTCAAAGAATGGCTGCACAACTTAAATACCTAGAGCACAAATGAAAAAGAAGTAAAAGTTTTGGTGACACTGATTCAGAAATAAGATATCATTCCAACTAAAACCATGAAAATTGAGGCAAATTTTCATAAATTCATAGTTTTAAAATTCATGCAAAATGAAAATAAAGTATCTAATAAATTCCTAACAATAGAACAAGAATTATCGACACACCAGACAGATTCATGCATAAAGGAACAACCTGCTAAGATATGAAAGTAGGCAAAATTAACTGGAAATTCATTGCTTAAAAAAAATTCTTAGGTTTTTTTGTACATCAATACAGCAAATTTATGAAAGTACTAACTCAAAAATGTGCAAAGTATTTTACTATCATTCAGTATAATGTAATACTTCATCTTATAGTGGCAGAATGAAAAGTAAACTGGTTCTAACATGTGAATCACTTTCATTTTACCTACCAATAGCTGTTTTTGGTCTTTCGTGGCATCCTTGTCAGAGGAGGATCCAGACAGCCAAGATGGTAATGCAGCTTACAGGTATCACACAACAGAAGAAGATGCTGATCGTGGTTCTTCTTACAAATTCCACAGCTTTGAATAAATGCAGCAAATGAGGTTAGACAAATTGCAATAGTGACACACAATTCATACTCAATGTTTTAAATTTTAAAATTTTAATCTCAGTTAACATTTCTTTGGTTATGATGAACTCTGATCATGAAACACCTTTTTACAACATTAGTGCTATTAGGTACAAATACCTTTTAAAGTGTTCAAGGATGGATTGAATTTAGTACAAACTTAAAATATTACTAGAGTCACGTCTTTCAAAGGGCACATGTAAGCTCTCAGTATCATCTTAATACTATTAAACTCTATTTAAAGTTAAATTTTACTCTAAAACTGTTTATCTGAACTGATTTTCTAAAACCTGCAAATTACTCATAAATGAAATTCAGTTAATTTTCTGCTGTTAATTATAAACCTTTCAAAGAGGGCGGGAGGGTTAGCTCAGTGGTTCCGGTGCCTGCCTCGCAAGCGCAAGGTCCTGAGTTCGATCCCCGGTAACCACATATAATGCTGGGCATGGAGACTCACACCCACCAACAATCAACACTGCATACCAGAGTGCCGGACGTGGTGGCTCACGCCTGTAATCCCAGCACTCGGGAGGCAGAGACAGGAGGATTGCTGAGTTCACGGCGGCTTGCCTGGGCACCATAGTGAGCTCAGGGCCAGCCTGAACTACAAAGCAAGACCCTGTCTCAAAAGCAAAAAAAAAAAAAAAAACCTTTCAAAGAATCTTCAATGCAAAAATAAGCTACATATATGTCTCTTCACTAAATCAGATTTTAAGTCTAAAATATGTTAGCTGATATTTAAAAATACTGGAGAGTTTTATAACCATTGCTATGAAGTTTTTTTTTTAATTCTAACTTTTTTGTTGAAAAGACAACCCAGTTATTGAGAACATGAGTGACATGACCTGAATACTTAGTGCATATTTATATATCTATATTAGAAATGTAGACGAAAAAGGAAAAGTTGTTGAGAACTTGGAAGAACCATTTATGTACCAAAAGAACAATGATGTTTGGGCTTATTTTTAATATCTCTAGAAAATCAAAACAACTAGCATCTGACCTCAGAGTAAAACAGATCACTTAGAATACACTCTAAAACAAAATGAATTATAGTCATAAAAGTCAGAACATCAGGATACAACTGATGATTTCAAATAAACAAACCAACTGTATCTGGGAAAGTGGTATTGACTGCACACTAATGTTAGCATCGTACATTAAGACAATGGAGGGCTTTCCCACTATTTTCATAGAATTTATTTGCTATTACTTGTGGAAGGAGTCTCCAATAAAGAATGGAACGTAGTTAAGGAGACTGATACAACTGTAATTGTTGTTCTTTCTAAGAAAGAAATGAGTTCTGCGAAGAATCTACGTGTGCATATATGTGTTTGTTTACATCCATACAACTGTATTTTCTAAACAATATAGTCCATGTGACTACATAGAAAAGTGAAATATTGACTTTAATTTAGATGAGTAAGTTTTGACTACGTAAAATTACTATAAAATTAAACACTACAAAAATACTGAGCATAGAACCAACAAAAATATTTCTGGACCGAGAAATTGCAAACTTACTGCAACTGAGAAAAGAAAAAAAAAAAATACAGACCTCAGTCTAAAATCTATCTTTATTATACACTACCTGCAAACACACAGGATTCAGACTTTCTAATACTATCCATCACTACCTAAAAACACAAACAAAACCTTAAAGTCAAGTAAAATAAAATACAAACATCTTGGGCCGGAGGGTTAGCTCAGAGGTTCCGGTGCCTGCCTCGCAAGCGCAAGGTTCTGAGTTCAATCCCCAGAAACCACATACAATGCTGAGCTTGGAGACTCATGCCCACCAGCCATCAATACCACATTCCACACTGCCGGGTGTGGTGGCTCACGCCTGTAATCCCAGCACTCGGGAGGCAGAGACAGGCGGATTGCTGAGTTCCAGGCTTGCCTGGGCTACATGGTGAGCTCAGAGCCAGCCTGAACTACAAAGCGAGACCCTGTCTCCAAAAAAAAAAAAACAATACAAACATCTTTTTCTTATGTTGCTTGAATTACTTAAGACAATAAGAACATTTTTTAAGGTAACAGAGCTTATACAAATACATGCACAGTTACTAATACAAATAAATCATTTCTCTTATTAAAGAACACAAAAATCTACCATTCAGATACTACAAAGTACCTTTGATAAAATAAATATCAAATCCACTTAAATTCTGGCATGGACATAATGCACTCTGAAAAATGTTAAGTACCTTCTTCCCAGTATTAGCTAAAAATAAATTCGTTACTTGCCTATAAAGTACTGTAGGGAGAGTAGATGTCTTTTGTGTGCCTCCTTCTTTTTTACTTGGTTTTCTCTCCTTAGGTGCTCGCAAAATTGCCGGTATGTTCAACTTCTATTAATTTGAACAAATGTAGTATATATTGTTTTAAGGATGAAATACAAAGCAACATTTTTCTCTATCTGCCACTTGAGTGAACTAAATATGCTAGGATTATGAAGAAAAAATCTGCTTTACCAGCTATTACACTGGCAAAAAGAAAAGAGTTTTTGTCTAACAGTTTCCTCTATTAGAAACCTATAATTACATACTTTTATCAATTTTCAGTAGCACACTAAAACATGATGAAAATTAAACTGCTTTAGTTTGAAAAGTAAAGATGAGGACAGGCACACAGAGTTTTAAAAAAAAAACATAGTACACTTGACAAAAAGAATATTGAAGTCGTTTATTTTCCTCAACAACCCAGGTATACTGTTGCTCCATAGGTTAATTAAAAAAATTATCTTATTGGACCAAACGCTCCAACAAAGCAGATGAGACTCTCTTTGGGTTTCTACTAATCGGTAGTATGTTGGCTCCTAAGACAGCAACCATCTATCAAAGTCATTCTTAGTGGCCCAGTGGGCCCACATCTGTTCAGCCAGCTGGAAAAAAGTATCATGCAAACAGTACAAGTGAATTCTACTTTCACTGTGCATTTTACATTTGCACAAGGATGTGCAAACCTCTGTGAAAAGTAATTTAATAAATCAAAACATTTTGTCTAGTAGATGTTTTACACTGAATAAGAAATTCCTATAGGACAGACTTGCAAATCAAGCAAATTTCTAAATATCAATTATTAAATAATTTAGTATTCCAAGCATTCATCAACAACTTATCAATAGGAACAAAATTTAATTTATCCCAAGGTAACTATTCCTCACTCTCACTTTTTAAAATAAATTATCACAAGCCACATATACCACTTAATTCACACACACATAAAAAAAAATCTTTAACGCTAGCTTGGCATGGTCCAAATCAGTATATATTACTTCATAAAATAACATTTACACAAATTGTGTCATGAATTTCTTCTATAAACATCTGAAACAAATACAATGAAAATACTTATTCTTTGAAAAGTTCCCTTTGCAAATAAAATTACTTTTAAGGTCAAAAAACTATGAGCAATAGGTATCCATCTCTAAAAAGAATGAAATTATTTGAAAAAAACTTGACATGTATCAATTGCAACAGAAACAGTACAAAAAAAGGCAGTCAAAAAAAATTCCATTTAGCAATATTTTTCAATGGTAACAAATTTACCAGGCTAAAAGATAAAAGACTAAAACTAGACATTTACATTTCAAAACCTATCTCTTAACAGCTAAAAACCAAACTAACATAAAAATGAATCTCTCCTGTTTCTATTTTAAATTTTGAGTTCTACATCAAAATAAACACCTGGAACAGATCACAATAACAAGAAAGAAAAAACTATGACAACGAATCAAAAACTGATAATTTTTTACAAAATGTAATAGGAGAAACTCATGTTTGAATCTTTGATCATCACAAATGACAGGTCAATCAGATACAGCAAACAAGACAGTTGTTGAAACAACCAAATTAAGATACAGGTACTCAGTAGGTGTTTCCCATGTTCTGGATCCACTTCAGGCAGAAATCAGGATGTAACCTAGAGGATCAGCCCTGCTCAAACAGAATCCTGCAGCTATGTCAGAAATCTCATCTTGGAAAGTTACACAGAGAGGCGGAATTAGAGAGCAACTGGAAAAGCACTAACCTGTCCTGTAATTCTGCCCAGTAAGGCCCATATTCCTTGTCCTTCACTGCGAAGTTTTCCATTCAAGTTTTGTAGTTCTTCTAAAGATTCACACAGCTACAAAGTAAGTCAAATTATCAATAAATGGCCAAAGGTTTCTACAACTACATTCCACACATTTATAAGTTATTCAAGTCACAACATGATACTAATAAGACCATGCTATCCAGACATTCAGCAGCTAATATTTTTTTTTTTACTGATGATACTTACATTTACATATTTCATTACAAATGCTATAGACTTTCACACATATTCTGCTAATTAACCACTGTCTCTATCAAGAAATGTTTCCAGCCAGACATGGTGGCTCACGAGGCTCATGAGGCAGAGGCAGGAAGACTGCCATAAGTTTGAAGCTATCCTGGGCTACAGAGTGAGTACAAGGTCAGCCTGAACTACAAAGTGAGATTGTATCTCAACACCCCCCCCTCCCCGCCAAAAAAGAAACATTTCCATCATCTACCCTCTGAGAGAACTAGGAATCACAAGTTTCAATGGGGATCTAACACAGAACTGTAAGAATCCCTGGACCTTCTGAATCTAACTCCACTTTGCACCCAAATGTGGCTGATTACTAAAACTTCCTACTAACTATTTTATCACTTAAAATGTTTTTTAACAGAAAGTCCAATACCATTTTTAACATGTACATGAGTTAGGAACCTGCCATTTTATTCACATCTTGCTTTTATACGACTTTTTTAATCACCATAAACATTAGAATGAAAAGGTAACAATGAAAATTTAAATTGGGAAGCATATTTTTATTAAAGGTAAACGTCGTAATTCAGTATAAAAACACTAGTTTGAAAATAAGTTCATAAAATGTCTACAAACTTAGAAAGGGAAGCTCTATAACACTGTGTACAGACTAGAATAAAAACTTGAGCCAGACATCTTAGCTTCAAAGTCCAGCTGTGTGACCTAACTACATTTGAGCCTGGGCAAATGACATACTCCTCAGGACTCAGTATCCTCCCCTGAAAATGAGAGCGATTATCAGAAGCTATGCAATTGAGATGAGGAATAGTTAATCACTAGACGTGAAAATATCAGAAGTACCATACATAAACTGTTCAGTAAAAAATAGTGACAATCAAGAACTGTCAGGAAAAAAGATTCTAGAATCTTGGGGCCAGGATTTAGCTCAGTAGTTCTAGCATCCGCCTGGCAAGCACAAGGTTCTGAGTTCGATCCCCAGTACCACATATCAGAATGCTGGGCATGGTAGCTCACGCCTGTAATCCAAGCACTCAAGAGGCAGAGGCAGGAGGACTGCTGTGAGTTCGAGGCTTGCCTGGGCTACGCAGTGAGTTCAGAGCCAGCCTGAACACAAAACAAGACTGTTTCTCAAAAAAAACTAAAAAAACAGATCCTAGAATCTCAAAAACCAGAAATGCTACAAAATCGCACAAGATACCAAGTCCTATTACACTCCTTTTGCTTTGTAGCCCACTTACCTTATTATATTCCACATGAAGCTTTTCTTGCTCATTTTCTAATTTATCCTTTATATTCTTTTGTTCAGCCATATTTTCCTGAATTTGAATCATGCGCATATTTCTCTCTAAATTAAATAACCAATTTTACTTTAGTACCAAGTAAAAGTTGATATAAGAAATACATAAATGCCAGGCGTGGTGGCTCACGCCTGTAATCCCAGCACTCAGAAGGCAGAGACAGGAGGATTGCTGAGTTCGAAGCTTGCCTAGGCTACATAGTGAGCTCAGAGCCAGGCTGAACTACAAAGCAAGACCCTATCTCAAAAAAAAAAAAAAAAATATGATAAATCTACATTGCTGAAACACTTTCAAGTACACAGAAAAAAGCATGAACCTGGAAGTTTACAAAAACCTACCACTGGGCCAGAGATTTAGTTCACTGTTCTAACGCCTGCCTCACAAGAGCAAGGTCCTGAGTTTGATCCCAGTAACTACATACAATGCCGGGCATGGTGGCTCATGCCTGTAATCCCAGCACTCAGGAGGCAGAGGCAGGAGGATTGCTGAGTTCCAGGCTTGCCTGGGCTACATAATAAGCTCAGAGCCAGCCTGAACTACAAAGCAAGACCCCATCTCAAAAAAAAAAAACAAAAAACCTACCACTTAGGAAAATAAAATCCTTTTTTTCACATATAACATGGCTAATGAATATCTAAAAGGTTTTGCTCATTGAAAATGTGCATGTAGCAGTATCTGTACTGACCAAAATAATAATTCACAAAATCAGCCGTGAGAGCTGGTTGCTTATGCTTCCTCCTTCCGTCCACACTAGAGCTAGTATCTGAATTGTCCACTGGGAAGATATCTGTACTGATCCCCATTAGTTCTGCTTTCCGCATCAGTTTACGAATAGCTGAAGCACTGCTAGTGAGTGGTCGGGGCAGTTTCTCCCTTGGAACCCAGGCCTGGGGTCTGGTGGACCGGGCTAGTTCTGCCTTGGCACGATACTGCTGAAGCCGGGCATTGATCCTTGCCTATAAAAGAAATGTACACAGATTTTAGAGTATAATAAAATGGAACCCAGCCCTGATTTCTTGTACTTCTGTGCTCCGATAAAGACAACTAGAACCTCATCTTCAAGTCAAATAATACTTCTTAATGGACCTTAAGGTATACTGTATAATTCTTGAGTTTCAATAAACTAGAGCTATACCTAGTAACAAGCATCCCAATATATGATCAGCATTATGAGGAACTAATTTGACTAAGTTGAACTTTTCTCTTTCCAGTAACTACAACAGACTTTACAGATTTACTTTGGGTACATAGAAAGTCATTTTAAATGACAAATTTACCAAATTCTCTGCATAAATGAACATTTAACTAAAAGCATATTGCATTAATACAACAGTTTTCTCTATGCCATATTTTTCAATGTGGAAATATATTTTATAAATAGCTGCTCTAATAAGTACTTGAGAAGGAACATATTAAACCATACACTACGCACCACTTACCTCAATCATAAAACACTTCTTAGATAAATATACAAATTTCATAATTAAATTTCACATGTACTTAAACACACAAGATCAATAATCTATAATCTGAAAAGGAAAGAAGTTTTGGCATGATTCCCCTACCTGTGCTTCTGGTGATAGCTGCTTCTCTCTCTCTTGCAAAGACATCTTACAATAGGACTGCAGAGCCAAGTAGTTTTTTCTCTTCCACTTTCTGTCCAAACGATCTGCATGTTGCTTACAATAAGCAAAAAATGGATCTGCTATATCCTATACAAAAACAGGAGAGGAAAGTTTCTGACATAGAGCAGGGTTCTGTTTTATCAGAGCTGATCCTCTACGTGCATACTGATTTCTGCCCGAAGTGGACCTAGAACATTGGAAACACCTACCGAGTACCTGTATCTTAATTTGGTTGTTTCAACAACCGTCTTTTTGCTGCATCTGACTCCTTGGTCTATACAGAACATAATAATTACAGCAGTTCTTTTAAATCTTAAGTCAAATCATATCTGTACTATGTCAAATTCACAGCGTCCACCTCAGAGTAAAAACCCAAAGCCCTTTCCATGTTCCTCTAGGGGCTCTCCTGTTCCCAGTATGACTTCCTTCCTTCCCTGTCACCACACTAAGGCCCTAACTCTGTTAGAGTAGCCATACTGTCTCCTTGTCCTAACCTCAAGGCCCTGGCACATGCTATTCCTTCTGTGTCTAAGGCTCTCCCTCAAAATGGTATAAGTCACTTATCACTTATTTTTATAAATGTTACCTTACCCTTTCCTTATCTCCTCAAATGAGCAACATTATGCCTCTTTCATTGCTTTCTACTCTTTCTTTAGAACAGCCAAATATAGCTCGTTGTAGAACTGCACACCAGTAACCCCAGTACTGGGGAGGCTGAGGTGAAGCTTCCCTGTGAGTTTTAAGCCAGCCTAGACCACATAGTGAGTTCAAGGCCAGCATGAACTACATAGTAAGACCCTGTCTCAAAAGAACAAACTACAGGGCCTGAGATTTAGCTCAGTGGTTCCGGCACCTGCCTTGCAAGCGCAAGGCCCTGAGTTCAATCCTGGTAACCACATACAATGCTGGGCATGGTGAGTCACGCCCACCAGCAATCAATACCACAGTGCCAGGCGTGGTGGCTCACACCTGTAATCCCAGCACTCGGGAGGCAGAGGCAGGAGGATTGCTGAGTTGGAGGCTTGCCTGGGCTACACGGTGAGCTCAGGGCCAGCCCGAACTACAAAGCAAGACCCTGTCTCAAAAAAAAAAAAAAAAAACTACATAAATAAACATAGAATGGTTGAAGGTAAGAGAAAGTTGAGCTTAGAAGTCCAGCTAATGTTTCTCATCATTCCAGGGAAACGAATTTTATTCCCATCACTTCTGTCCACACTCCACACTTGTGGAATCTTCTATGGTTGTGTCTGCTGGCTTCCTCACTGAGGCAGGCACTGCTCCTTAAAACAGTTTGTATGTATCCTAACAAATCCTTCTATCAACAACAATAGCTTAGTCCTTTGCACGTATACATACGTCCTCAATCATAATGAATGACTGATTTCGCTGAGGGCTGTAAGCTTATCTTTAGGTATAGATAGCACTGTCTGCCAAACAAAGTTTGTTACTCCATGATACGCTTACACTTAACTGGTGCTACCATTGGGAACTCTCCCAATGGTCCACGTGTTAAAGCCTTGGTCCCCACCTTGGTGCTTCTCAAAGTGGCATAAACTTTGAGAGGTGAGACATTCTAAGCCAGCAAGGCGATGGGACTGAGGGGCCCTCATGTCCTCTCTCTGCTCCCTCCCATGACCTAGCAACTGTGCTCCTGTATGACACCAGAGCCGAGAAAAGCAGGGCCAGAGGACCAGCCATGAACTGCAAACTCCAAAACTGTAGCCAGAATAACCCTTCGCTCTGGGATCTGCTGGAGTATGAAAGCTACTAACACACATGGACTTGAGAACACATGTTCTTTCTTTTTCTTTTCAAATCATACTTACTCTTTCCCCTCAGCCAGTTCTGTTCTATATCAATCAATTCTTAAACCATTTATCTTATGTGCAGGAAATGTATCTAAAATCATGATAAATATAAATTTACATTAAGCACTTACTGTATTTGCATATTTCTTATGAAATTATTTTAAATACATAGCATTTTTTAATTCTCATAAAAATATACTTATAGTCACCTTTACATTAAAAAAAAAACTACCTAAGGACAATTAAGACTTTACCCAGGAGAACAAAATTAAATTGGTATATTTCACAAAAGTGCTGGGTGTTTCAGGCTTATTGAACAGCAACAGAGTATTTCTTTCATACAAAATATAACGGTTACACAAGACTTTATCCAATTTTACCTGGCAGTTTTTTTTTTTTAATTTTAGACAAGGTCTCACTATGTAGTGCACCCCAGTCTTAAACTCAGTGTGTAGCCCAGCTGTCTTCAAATGCTTGCTGATCATCCTGTCTCAGCCTCCTGAGTGCTGGGATTACAGGCATGCATGACTATGCCCAGCTACTCTACATTTTTAAAATGCATAGTTTAGAGATAAAAGAGTGAGCCTATGTTAATTTGTTCTGCAGCAGAAGCTTGTCTTATCCATCAGTCTATCTAAAATAGTAATCACACTTTTTCATATAAGATAGAAATTCACCTGCAATATTATTTTATTCTGTATTTTCTTAACTTACTGGTACCATTTCAAATTCACTACTTCAAACTGAGGGTTATGATACAGATACAAAGAAGAAATTATGGCAGACCTCCCAATTTAGACACTGATATTATATTCACAGAATTATTTTAGAAGAGTATAATGTCTCTATTAAATACAACAGAGCTAAGTTTTTATCCTACTGATTACTTAATATTTTTAAAAGAACTAAGTGTAATAAAATATACACATATGATTTTAATTAATAATACTTATTAATTTTAAAAAGTGAACAAGAATTACATTAGGTGCTTGTACATGTAATCTTTGTCTAGAATATGAGAACTGAAAAATGTAATGAGGAAAATAAAGACAGGTAGAAAAAAATCAGAGGAAACCGTATATACAGAACACTTCTTAAAGTTAGATGTAGAACTATACAATTAATATGGAATGGTAACAATAAAAGGTAAAGCAATTATCTTTCAGCATCTGGAATCTATTTTTTCAATGAAAAAATTGTTTTTTCCTTGAATAACAAGTTAAAGTAAACTAAAGCTGAAATGTGATCCACATAAAAACATATATATCAAAAACCGTAAGCAACCTTAATAGAACAATGTTCTAATTTTTTTTTTACCTAAGAAACACAAAGCAAATGGGTTAACCCTTCTGACTAGGCAAAAAGCTCAAATATAAAGTGATGGAATCACTTTTGAAAAGAAATTTTCATTTCTTTCTGCTTCCTTTTTTGCTTTAAATGCCAGTATGCAAAAGCAGTGCTTAGAGGTTGAAAACATGCAAAAACAAGCTTAAGGACAATGATAAAAATATCGAAATTTGTTTATGGATTGCCTCTGGCTGCTTTCATGCTATCACGGTAAATGAAGTTCACGACATGGGACACAAACATAAGCCTGCAGAACCTAAAATACTGACCACCCAGCAAATACTGAAAAAATGTGTCACCATCTGCTTTGGAAAAGCAAAGACTGCAAGAGCTAGATTGCTACATTAATTCAGGCAACAAAGGACAGTTTGGAGCAGCAATGAATTTTGTAAGAACAGGACATGTTCTGAAAGTACTAGTGAGATCTGAAGTCTAAGAGATTGAAGTCTAAATTAAATGCTGTAAACTTAACCCAAGGTAATTTTTAAAATAAGGTTACTAAGCACCTAAAATAGTCACATAAAGACCACTTAAATTCTCATATAAAAGATCTAAATTTAAGCAATGTAACTTTTTGACAAACTCAGTCAAAATATTTGACCCACCAAGAGTCCATTCCTACCAATCCTGATTCTTCTAGCAATATTAAAGTGCCAGAGTTCAGTGTCCACACATCTAATTTAAGGCCTTTATGTCAGGAACTGCAGATAACTTACTTGGATTTACAACTTACTTGGACTTAAGGATGTCTGCCCTGCCCTGCGGAATCAACTACTGGGATTATTGCTAAATCTGCACTGGCCTGCAAGATTTTGAACTACAAGGATTAATGCATTAGGATTATAGGTTTTAAAGCTTACTCAGATTTAAGAATATCTGCTCTCCCTATGGGATCTTCCCCTACAGGGATTATTGTGGATAACCAGCGTTTTATGCATGCTAGGGTTTTGGTCGAGCCCAACCTCAGCCTTTTCCTCAAGGTTCTGATCTTGTTGTTTGTTGGTTGTTAATCCTTTTGCTATGGGACTCACAGGGAACTGGATCTTGCCACAAGATTTCTGGCTTCATCCTCTTACCCTGTCTCCCGCACCTTTAAATGTAATGCACAAACGATTCTGATCCATTAAAGGTTGAAGAAAGAAAAATCAGTAATACCTATAAGTAATCTTCTATTGAAATAAAAATTTCCACATAATAGTATAACATTGTTCATAAGTAGTAAAATTATACTTCAATCATAGATGAAACTGCTATATAGGTTTTGCTGGAATATAAGTAATTTTAAGAATAATTATATAATATGAAACATAATATAAATTTTCAGTCATCTGTATTGTACCTCAGTTTTTAAAACATGTATCATAATATTGTTTGAACATCTTTTGATAACACCTATTATGTCATAATATTGCATAGTTTGACTAGTCTTCAAAAGAATTTGAAATATATTTAAAGTGTATCAAAAACAACAGAACTTCAGTAATGAATGTCATAAAGCACTATGCTAGTGGGCTATAAAATTTCAAAAAATGGGAAAGTTGGCAGTATCACTGAATGAAACAGACATATTCATTTTTTTAACAATTCTTTTACAGCCTATATAAAGCCAATAGAGAAATGACAACCAACTATACTGAAATACCATCTTATTTCAGAAAGAATGGCTATCATCAAGAAATCACTAACAAATCTTGGTAACACTGTAGTGGGGAAAAAGGAAGCCTTCCACATTGTTGGTATGGATGTAAACTCATATAACCACTGTAGAAATCAGTATGAAGGATCCTCAAAAAATTAAGAAAAGAAATATCATTTGACCTAACAATTCCCCTTCTAGCTATCCCCCTAATAAAGTTAAATCATCATATTACAGTGAGACATGCACACCTGTGTTCATCGCAGCACAATGTGTAATAGATAAATCTTGGAAATAGCCTATATGACCAACCGTCCACAGAAGACTGGATAAAGAAAATATGGTACTTACTTGCTACCATAAAGATAGACCTGCGGCATTCGACATACCTTGAGACCATAATACTAAGTTAATTAAATCAGACACAAGTTTAAATATCTATCGCATGGATTGTCTTACATAAAACTAACCCAAAAATAAAAACAAAGAGCAAAATACAAGGTGGATAATAGGAAGTAGGGATGTACTTTTTAAGTGGGAAGGGGCAGGAAGAGGGGAAAAGAGAAAGAACCAAGGAAAAAAACAGAAATCGAGCTTTTGAAAATGGGAAAGGAACCAAAGGTTAGAAACAGCAAGAAGAGCAGGAAGGGCGGGAAATGAAAACAGAATTAACATGTACTATGTACATTACCAACTAAGACAAATATGATCATTTTATACTGGAAACATATACTAACAAAAAAGCAAATTTTAAAAAGCAATTTAAAGTAAAAGCTCCATATATGGTGTTGCACTAGAAAGACTTCATAAAAAAATAAAAAATCATGGAAAAAAAATCACAGATCCAACTTGATAAGTCTTTAAAAACATTCTTAAAAAGGCTAAAAAAGGAGGGCCGGAGGGTTACCTCAGTGGTTCTGGCGCCTGCCTCACAAGACCAAGGACCTGAGTTCGATCCCCGGTAACCACATATAATGCTGGGCATGGAGACACGCCCACCAACAATCAACACCGCATACCACAGTGCCGGACGTGGTGGCTCACACCTGTAATCCCAGCACTCGGAAGGCAGAGACAAGAGGATTGCTGAGTTCGCGGCGGCTTGCCTGGGCACCATAGTGAGCTCAGGGCCAGCCTGAATACAAAGCGAGACCCTGTCTCAAAAAGAAAAAAAAAAAAAAAGGCTAAAAAGAATACAGAACTGAAACTGAACATAGTTGTGCTTGCAAACAATTGATCTAATTTAAAATGTTGCTGAATTTTAAAATGCACTCCATGAATCCAAATGTACAGGATAACCATGTACAAATAACCAAGAATGATTACTTTCAAAAGCAAACCTCACTAATACCTATTTATGCAAAGTCTTGAATTCTGAAACTGTTCAGAAACCTTTATAATTTTCTAATTCTCTAAGTGCTTATCATAACAAACTAGGAACTCAGGTAAATACGCTATATCGACCACCCCTCCCAGAACAGAAAAAGAGTACAGAGAACAAAGCAACAACTAGGGAGAAAGACCACAGCTTATTATTCCGGGACACCTTCCTCATCAATCCTGGATGGCAACAAGGCAAGAAGGAGCCCGAGACCCAAGTTCCACATCCTGCTGTATTTCAGGTTCCCTGTAAATTCTCCCAAATTAGCCCACAGGACAGACATATAAACCACAGGTTACTGTAGGAACAGGGGAAGGGAGCATAACTAGAACCCTTCCGTTAGCTTCTAGTCTCCTGTGAGTCGATGGCACACGGCGAAACAATAATTAATAAATGGGCAGAAATGAGGTTCAGAGAGGCTAAGTGTGGGCCTAATTGCTACTCTGGGTAGCAAAAGACCCCAGGCCCCAGCCCACCACACCTTTTATTCAGCACCTCTAGAGTAACAGGATGTAACAGACCCCATGGGCAGGGCAGACACCCCCAACAATCCTAGAGACATTATGCAGATGAAGATCCCTCTGGGCAGGGCAAACACTGGCAATGCAGTAGTTCCGCCTTGAAGCACCACAGAATGTGGGACTAATGGAGTCTTTGCTGTTAGCAGAGGTGAAAGTGAGTCCAGAGTCCTGCACCAGGAAGGCCTGATCAATTTTCACCTTCCAATTATTTCTCCCAAAACATGTTCCCAACAGGTTACAAACTAAGATCTAGCTTAATATTACGTTTTGTTTGTTTTATTTTAATGTTCAGGCCTTTGGATAAAAGATGTATTAAAGTTCACAACCTTCACATAGCCTAAAAGAAAAAAGGTTACTTGGAGTCAATGTCCAGTTCATACAACACCAGTTTTTATTCCAAAAGGGCCCATAGGGACTGCTGTTAACTGAAATCCTTCAGTGTGAGGAAGTCTCAGAAGGATGGCCATGGAACTGAAGCCTCTGTGGCCATT